>CAUPSL010001296.1:0-12500 GCA_963514005.1 Raja brachyura | reverse complement strand
TCAATGGGGTTCGGTTAGGTTGGGTAAGGGGGAGGTGCAGCGAGACCTGGGTGTCCTTGTACACCGGTCACTGAAAGTTGGCGTGCAGGTACAGCACGCAGTGAAGAAAGCGAATGGCCTGTTGGCCTTCATAACAAGAGGATTTCAGTACAGATTCTTCTGCAGTTGTACAGGGCCCTGGTGAGACCACACCTGGAGTATTGTGTGCAGTTTTGGCCTGTTGGCCTTCATAACATGAGGAGTTGAGTATAGGACCAAAGAGGTCCTTCTGCAGTTGTACAGGGCCCTGGTGAGACCACACCTGGAGTATTGTGTGCAGTTTTGGCCTGTTGGCCTTCATAACAAGAGGAGTCGAGTCCAGGAGCAAAGAGGTCCTTCTGCAGTTGTACAGGGCCCTGGTGAGACCACACCTGGAGTATTGTGTGCAGTTTTGGTCTCCTAATTTGAGGAAGGACATCCTTGTGATTGAGGCAGTGCAGCGTAGGTTCACCAGATTGATCCCTGGGATGGCGGGACTGTCATATGAGGAAAGATTGAAAAGACTAGGCTTGTATTCACTGGAGTGACGTCTGTCTCGACCAACAACAGCCGGGTGTGGGGGGGGGGGGGGGGGGGGGTGGGAGACAAAGTCTATCCAGGTTACACAAAGTGCTGGCGAAACTCAGCGGGTGCAGCAGCATCTATGGAGTGAAGGAGATAGGCGACGTTTCGGGCCGAGACCCTTCTTCAGAACCCCTTCTATCCGGGGGAGACTGCCAGAGACTTGGGGAGAGAAACCCCACCCTGGGGAGACGCTCGGAGGCTCTGAGGGGGAAAGTCTACCCTGGGTAAACTGTGAGAGAGTCTATCCAGGAGACTCTCGCAGACTTGGGGAGACTCTGGGGGACAACGTCTATCCAGGGGAGACTTGCTGGGAGTCTGAGAGACTCTGAGGAGGGACTTGGGGAGACAGCTGGGGAGAGTCGACCCTGGGGACACTCCAGGAGACTCTTGGAGACTGGGGAAGACTCCGGGAGACTGGGGGAGACTCTGGGAGACTGGGAGAGACTCTGGGAGACTGGGGGAGACTCTGGGAGACTGGGGGAGATTCCGGGAGACTGGGGGAGATTCTGGGAGACTGGGGGAGATTCTGGGAGACTCTGGGAGACTGGGGGAGGTTCCGGGAGACTGGGGGAGGTTCCGGGAGACTGGGGAAGGTTCCGGGAGACTGGGGAAGACTCCGGGAGACTGGGGGAGACTCTGGGAGACTGGGGGAGATTCCGGGAGACTGGGGGAGACTCTGAGAAACTGGTGGAGACTCTGGGAGACTGGGGGAGATTCCGGGAGACTGGGGAAGACTCCTGGAGAGTGGGGGAGACTCCGGGAGACTGGGGGAGACTCCGGGAGACTGGGGGAGACTGGGGGAGACTCCTGGAGACTGGGGGAGACTCTGGAGACTGGAGGAGACTCCGGGAGACTGGGAGAGATTCCGGGAGACTGGGGGAGAGTCTGGGGGAGAGAGAGAGAGTCTACCCGGGGTAGACATGGGAGGGGTGAACTCTACCCTGGGGGCGGGGCTGCTCAATTGTCCTCCAGAACCAATGGGAGACTGGGATTTAGAGGGGGTAGGATGTGCCCTCCGATTCACGTCTCCCTCGACCAATAGCAGCCGCTGGGCGGGCGGGCGGTTGCCCTCTGGGAACCAATGGGGAGACTAGGAGACGCGGCTCTCGTCCAATGGGAGACGTGACACGGCGCGACCAATAACAACCGGGGGCGGGGCCGGGAGATGCAAATCCGGACCAATGACAGCCGGGGGCGGGGCTGGCGATTGTCCTCTAGAACCAATGGGGAGGCGGGGATTTAAGGGGGCGGGACTCGGCCAATGAGTGACGTCTCTGTCGACCAATACCTGGCGGGGTCGGGAGATGCAAATCAGCACCAATAACAGGTGGGGCGGGGCCGGGAGATGCAAATCAGCACCAATAACAGGAGGGGGCGAGGCCGGGAAATGCAAATCAGCACCAATAACAGGAGGGGGCGGGGCTGGGTGATGCAAATCAGGACCAATGGGAGGCGAGGTTCAAGGAGGGGGCGGGACTGGGTCTGTGGCCGACGTCTCTCCCCTCCAATGACAACAGAGGGGCGGGACCTGCGACCGTGGTCCGCACGAATCGGATCCCTCGTTCCCCCCCCACTGTAACCCAACCCCATTTTAGTAACCTGATCCGACCCCATTTTAGTAACCCGACCCCATTTTAGTAACCCGACCCCATTTTAGTAACCCAACCCGACTCCATTTTAGTAACCCGACCCGACCCCATTTTAGTAACCCGACCCGACTCCATTTTAGTAACCCAACCCCATTTTAATAACATGACCTGACCCCATTTTAGTAACCCACCCTGACCACATTTTAGTAACCCAACCCCATTTTAATAACCTGACCCGACCCCATTTTAGTAACCTGACCCCATTTTAGTAACCCGACCAGACCCCATTTTAGTAACCCGACCCCATTTTAGTAACCCGACCCGACCCCATTTTAGTAACCCGACCAGACCCCATTTTTGTAACCCGACCCGACCCCATTTTAGTAACCCAACCCCATTTTTGTAACCCGACCCGACCCCATTTTAGTAACCCACCCTGACCCCATTTTAATAACCCGACCCTGACCCCATTTTAGTAACCCGACCCTGACCCCATTTTAGTAACCCGACCCTGACCCCATTTTAGTAGCCCGACCCAACTCACAGTGTCATCAACGTTGCGGGGGGACAGTTTGTGTTGATAAATTATAATTCTGAAAATGAGAAGATTTTTAACCAAAGAACTTTTTTGATTTTTTTTTCTTTAATTATTATTTTTAAAATGTATTTATATATTTTTTATTTTGATCAGAAGCAATTGTACAAGGATAAGACGATCGGCATTTTTATTAGAAGCAATTTTATTAGAAGAACTTTGATTTTTTTGAATTTTTAAATTTATATATATATTTTTTTTACTTTTATTTTTATTAGAAGCAACTTTATTAGAAGAACTTTTGATTTCTTTAAATTTATTTATTATTAATTATTTTAAATATATTTTTTAATTTTTATCAGAAGCGATTGATTGTTCAAGGATAACACGATCGGCATCGCAATTATACAATTATCGTACAGTTTCATTTTTAACCCTTATAACCTAAAATTTAAAAAAAAAGATAAAAGGAAACAAAAACAGGAAAAACAAACGAAAGAAGAAAGAAAAGAACGAAGAAAAATAGAAATAAAATATTAAGGAGCTGGAAAGTTTGTGTTAATAGATTATAATTCTGAACATGAGAAGATTTTTACCAAAGAACTTTTATTTTATTTTATTATTTTTTTATTATTAGAAGCTACTTTATTAGAACTTTGATTGTTTTTTAATTTAAAACAAAAAATTAATTATGTTTTTTAAATTAAAAAAAATATTTTTTATTTATTTATTTTTTAAAATATATTTTTTAAAATGTTATTCTATTTTTATTAGAAGCAACTTTATTAGAACTTTGATTTTTTTAATTTTTAATTTATATATATATATCTTTTTTACTTTTATTTTTATTAGAAGCTACTTTATTAGAACTTGGATTGTTTTTTAATTTAAAGCAAAAACTTAATTATGTTTTTTAATTTAAAATTTGTTTTTAAATTTATTTATTTATTTTTTAAATATATATATTTTTAAATTTTATTCGATTTTTATTGGAAGCAATTTTATTAGAAGAACTTTTGATTTTTTTGAATTTTTTAATTTATATATATATATATTTTTACTTTTAGTTTTATTAGAAGCAACTATTAGAAGCTTTTGATTATTTCAAATGTATTTATTATTTAAAAAAATTAATATTTTTTTTAAATTTTTATTCTTTTTTAGAAGCAATTTTATTACAAGAACTTTGATTTTTTTAATTTTTAAATTTATATATATATATATTTTACTTTTAGTTTTATTAGAAGCAACTTTATTAGAAGAACTTGATTTAAAATTTTTTTTAATTTTTTGTTTTTTAATTTAAAACAAAATTAATTATGTTTTTTTTAATTTACATTTTTTAAAAACATTTATTTATTATTATTTTTTAATATATTTTTTAAAATTTTATTCTATTTTATTAGAAGCAATTTTATTAGAAGAACTTTGAATTTTTTAAATTTTTTTATTTATATATATTTATTACTTTTATTTTTATTAGAAGCAACTTTATTGGAAGAACTTTTGATTTTTTAAATTTTTTAAAATCTATATATATATATATTTTACTTTTATGTTTATCAGAAACGATTGATTGTACAAGGATAAGACGATCGGCATCGCAATTATACAATTATCGTACAGTTTCATTTTTAACCCTTATAACCTAAAATTTAAAAAAAAAGATAAAAGGAAACAAAAACAGGAAAAACAAACGAAAGAAGAAAGAAAAGAACGAAGAAAAAAAGAAATAAAATAGAAAGGAGCTGGAGAGTTTGTGTTAGATTCAGATTCAGATTCAATTTAAATTGTCATTGTCAGTGTACAGTACAGAGACAACGAAATGCATTTAGCATCTCCCTGGAAGAGCGACACAGCAAATGATTTGAGATTATAATTCTGAACATGAGAAGATTTTTACCAAATAACTTTTCTTTTCTTTTATTATTATTTTATTTTATTATTTTTTTATTATTAGAAGCCACTTTATTCGAACTTTGATTGTTTTTTAATTTAAAACAAAAAAATTAATTATGTTTTTTATAATTTAAAAATATTTTTTTATTTATTTATTATTATTTTGTAATATATTTTTTAAATTTTATTCTATTTTTATTAGAAGCAATTTTATTAGAAGAACTTTGATTTATTTTAAATTTTGAATTTTTTTTTAAACTTTTATTTTATTTTATTCTTTTGTTTTATTATTTTTTTATTATTAGAAGCTACTTTATTAGAACTTTCAGTGTTTTTTAATTTAAAGCAAAAAAATACTTGTGTTTGTTATAATTAAAGAATATATTTATATTTATTTATTATTTTTTTAAAATATATTTTTAAAAATTTTTATTCTATTTTATTAGAAGCAATTTTATTAGAACTTTGATTTTTTTTAATTTTTAAATTTTTTAATTTATATATATTTTTTTACTTTTATTTTTATTAGAAGCAACTTTTTTAGAACTTTTGTTCTTTAATTTTTTATAATTTATATATATATTTAAAATATTAAGGAGCTGGAAAGTTTGTGTTAATAGATTATAATTCTGAAAATGAGAAGATTTTTACCAAAGAACTTTTCTTTTCTTTTCTTATTCTTTTGTTTTATTATTTTTTTATTATTAGAAGCCACTTTATTCGAACTTTGATTGTTTTTTAATTTAAAATAAAAAAATAATTATGTTTTTTTAATTATTTTTTTTAAAAATGTATTTATTATTATTTTTTAATATATATCTTTTAATTTTATTCTATTTTATTTGAAGCAATTTTATTAGAAGAACTTTGATTTTTTAATTTTTAAATTTATATATATTTATTACTTTTATTAATTTTATTTTTATTAGAAGCAACTTTATTAGAACTTTTGATTTTTTAATTTTTTTAAATTTATACATATATATATATAACTTTTAATTTTATTAGAACTTTGATTTTTTTAAATTTTTAATTTTTTTAATTTATATATATTTTTTTACTTTTATTTTTATTAGAAGCAACTTTTTTAGAACTTTTGATCTTTAATTTTTTTAATTTATATATATTTTTAAAATAGAAAGGAGCTGGAAAGTTTGTGTTAATAAATTATAATTCTGAAAATGAGAAGATTTTTACCAAAGAACTTTTCTTTTCTTATATTATTTTTTTGTTTTATTATTTTTTTATTATTAGAAGCCACTTTATTCGAACTTAATTTAAAATAAAAAAATAATTATGTTTTTTTAATTTAATTTTTTTTTTATGTATTTATTATTATTTTTTAATATATATCTTTTAATTTTATTCTATTTTATTTGAAGCAATTTTATTAGAAGAACTTTGATTTTTTTAAATTTATATATATATTTTTTACTTTTAGTTTTATTAGAAGCAACTTTATTAGAAGAACTTTTGATTTTTTAATTTTTTTAAAATCTATATATATATTTTACTTTTATGTTTATCAGAAGCGAGTGATTGTACAAGGATAAGACGACCGGCATCGCAATTATACAATTATCGTACAGTTTCATTTTTAACCCTTATAACCTAAAATTAAAAAAAAGAAAAAAGGAAACAAAAACAGGAAAAACAAACAAAAGAAGAAAGAAAAGAACGAAGAAAAAAAGAAATAAAATAGAAAGCAGCTGGAAAGTTTGTGTTAATAGATTATAATTCTGAAAATGAGAAGATTTTTACCAAAGAACTTTTCGTTTCTTTTATTATTATTTTATTTTATTATTTTGTTATTATTAGAAGCCACTTTATTCGAACTTTGATTGTTTTTTAATTTAAAACAAAAATTAATTATGTTTTTTTAAATTTTTTTAATTTAAAAAAAAATATTTTTAAATGTATTTTTTAATTGTATTCTATTTTTATTAGAAGAACTGATTATAATTTTTAAATTTATATATATTTTTTACTTTTTTTTATTAGAAGCTACTTTATTAGAACTTTGATTGGTTTTTAATTTAAAATAAAAAAATAATTATGTTTTTTTTAATTTAATTTTTTTTAATTGATTTATTATTCTTTTTTAATATATTTTTTAAAATTTTATTCTATTTTATTAGAAGCAATTTTATTAGAAGACCTTTGATTTAAAATTTTTTTTAAAATATATATATATTTTTTTTACTTTTAGTTTTATTAGAAGCAACTTTATTAGAAGAACTTGTTTTAAATTTTTTTTTAAATTTATATATATATATATTTTACTTTTAGAAACATAGAAACATAGAAATTAGGTGCAGGAGTAGGCCATTCGGCCCTTCGAGCCTGCACCGCCATTCAATATGATCATGGCTGATCATCCAACTCAGTATCCCGTACCTGCCTTCTCTCCATACCCCTTGATCCCTTTAGCCACAAGGGCCACATCTAACTCCCTCTTAAATATATCTATCTCCAGATAGAATGGTCCCACCACAAACTATCTATCTCCAGATAGAATGGTCCCACCACAAACTATCTATCTCCAGGTAGAATGGTCCCATCACAAACTATCTATCTATCTCCAGATAGAATGGTCCCATCACAAACTATCTATCTCCAGATAGAATGGTCCCATCACAAACTATCTATCTCCAGGTAGAATGGTCCCATCAGAAACTATCTATCTCCAGATAGAATGGTCCCACCACAAACTATCTATCTCCAGATAGAATGGTCCCACCACAAACTATCTATCTCCAGATAGAATGGTCCCACCACAAACTATCTATCTCCAGATAGAATGGTCCCACCACAAACTATCTATCTCCAGGTAGAATGGTCCCATCAGAAACTATCTATCTCCAGATAGAATGGTCCCACCACAAACTATCTATCTCCAGATAGAATGGTCCCATCACAAACTATCTATCTATCTCCAGATAGAATGGTTCCATCACAAACTATCTATCTCCAGATAGAATGGTCCCATCACAAACTATCTATCTCCAGATAGAATGGTTCCCACCACAAACTATCTAACCATATAACCATATAACAATTACAGCACGGAAACAGGCCCTCTCGGCCCTTCCAGTCCATGCCGACCATTTATTTTCCCCTAGTCCCATCTACCTGCACTCAGACCATACCCCTCCATTCCCTTCCCGTCCATATACCTATCCACTTTACTTTTAAATGTTAAAATCGATCCTGCCTCCACCACTTCTGCCGGAAGATAATTCCACACAGCCACCACTCTCTGAGTAAAGAAGTTCCCCCTCATGTTACCCCTAAACTTCTGTCCCTTAATTCTCATGTCATGCCCTCTTGTTTGAATCTTCCCTACCCTCAATGGGAAAAGCTTATCCACGTCAACTCTGTCTATCCCTTTCATCATTTTAAAGACCTCAATCAAGTCCCCCCTTAACGTTCTGCACTCCAAAGAATAAAGACCTAACTTGTTCAACCTTTCTCTGTAACTTAGTTGCTGGAACCCAGGCAACATTCTAGTAAATCTCCTCTGTACCCTCTCTATTTTGTTGACATCCTTCCTATAATTAGGCGACCAAAATTGTACACCATACTCCAGAATTGGTCTCACCAATGCCTTGTACAATTTTAACATTACTTCCCTACTCCTACATTCAATGCTCTGATTTATAAAGGCCAGCACACCAAAAGCTTTCTTTACCACCCTATCTACATGCGATTCCACCTTCAGGGAACTATGCACAGTTATTCCTAGATCCCTCTGTTCCACAGCATTCCTCAATTCCCTACCATTTACCATGTACGTCCTATTTTGATTTGTCCGGCCAAGATGTAGCACCTCACACTCATCAGCATTAAACAGCATTAAACCTTCTCCAGATAGAATGGTCCCATCACATAGAAACATAGACAACAGGTGCAGGAGGAGGCCATTCGGCCCTTCGAGCCAGCACCGCCATTCAATATGATCACGGCTGATCATCCAACTCAGTATCCCGTACCTGCCTTCTCTCCATACCCCCTGATCCCTTTAGCCACAAGGGCCACATCTAACTCCCTCTTAAATATAGCCAATGAACTGGCCTCAACTACCCTCTGTGGCAGAGAGTTCCAGAGACCCACCACTCGCTGTGTGAAAAAATTTCTTCTCATCTCGGTCCTAAAGGATTTCCCCCTTATCCTTAAACTGTGACCCCCTGTCCTGGACCTCCCCAACATCGGGAACAATCTTCCTGCATCTAGCCTGTCCAACCCCTTAAGAATTTTATAAGTTTCTATTAGATCCCCCCTCAATCTCCTAAATTCTAGAGAGTATAAACCGAGTCTATCCAGTCTTTGTTCATAAGACAGTCCTGACATCCCAGGAATCAGTCTGGTGAACCTTCGCTGCACTCCCTCTATGGCAATAATGTCCTTCCTCAGATTTGGAGACCAGAACTTTTATTTTTATCAGAAGCGATTGATTGTACAAGGATAAGACGACCGGCATCGCAATTATACAATTATCGTACAGTTTCATGTTTAACCCTTATAACCTAAAATTAAAAAAAAAAAAAAAGGAAACAAAAAAGGAAAAACAAACAAAAGAAGAAAGAAAAGAACGAAGAAAAAAAGAAATAAAATATTAAGGAGCTGGAGAGTTTGTGTTAATAGATTATAATTCTGAACATGAGAAGATTTTTACCAAATAACTTTTCTTTTCTTTTATTATTATTTAATTTTATATATTTTTTTATTATTAGAAGCTACTTTATTAGAACTCTGATTTTTTAAATTAAAAACAAAAAATTAATTATGTTTTTTTTAATTAAAAAAAATTAAAATTATTATTTTTTTAATGTTTTTTTCATTTTATTTTATTTTTATTAGAATCAACTTTGTTAGAACTTTGATTTTTTTTAAAATTGATTTATATATCTATATATATTTTACTTCTATTTTTATTAGAAGCAACTTTATTGGAACTTTGATTTTTAAATTTTCAAATATATATATATTTTTTACTTTTATTTTTATTAGAAGCAACTTTATTAGAAGAACTTTTATTTTTTTCATTTTTTAATATATACATATTTTTTTAACTTTTATTTTTATTAGAAGCGATTGATTGTACAAGGATAAGATGATCGGCAAAACAATTATCGTACAGATTTGTTTTTAACCTTATAACCTGAATTTTAAAAAAAAGCAAAAAAGGAAATCATAGACAATAGGTGCAGGAGTAGAGGCCATTCGGCCCTTCCAGCCTGCACCGCCATTCAATACGATCACGGCTGATCATCCAACTCAGTATCCCGTACCTGCCTTCTCTCCATACCCTCTGATCCCTTTAGCCACAAGGGCCACATCTAACTCCCTCTTAAATATAGCCAATGAAAGAAGGGTCTCGACCCGAAACGCCGTCTATCTCCTTCGCTCCTTAGATGCTGCTGCACCCGCTGAGTTTCTCCAGCTTTTTGTGTAACCCCCTGGCCTCAACTACCCTCTGTGGCAGAGAGTTCCACAGACCCACCACTCTCTGTGTGAAAAAAGTCCTTCTCATCTCGGTCCTAAAGGATTTCCCCCTTATCCTTAAGCTGTGACCCCTTCTCCTGGACCTCCCCAACATCGGGAACAATCTTCCTGCATCTAGCCTGTCCAACCCCTTAAGAATCTTGTAAGTTTCTATAAGATCCCCTCTCAATCTTCTAAATTCCAGCTGATCGTCCAACTCAGTATCAGATTTATATAAGCTCCTGTCTTTTTTTTGAAAGCAAAGAAGTGAAAGAATAGGTGTATAATCAACGGAGATGGTGACTACATTTAAGAGGGAGTTAGATGTGGTCTAGAGCAGGGAGGTTCTACTGCAGTTGTACAGGGTCTTGGTGAGACCACACCTGGAGTATTGTGTGCAGTTTTATCTAAATGGAGGCCAATTAGGAAAGGGGGAGATGCAACGAGACCTGGGTGTCATGGTACACCAGTCATTGAAAGTAGGCATGCAGGTGCAGCAGGCAGTGAAGAAAGCCAATGGTATGTTGGCATTCATAGCGAAAGGATTTGAGTATAGCAGCAGGGAGGTTCTACTTCAGTTGTACAGGGTCTTGGTGAGACCACACCTGGAGTATTGCGTACAGTTCCGGTCTCCAAATCTGAGGAAGGACATTATTGCCGTAGAGGGAGTGCAGAGAAGGTTCACCAGACTGATTCCTGGGATGTCAGGACTGTCTTATGAACAAAGACTGGATAGACTCGGTTTATACTCTCTAGAATTTAGGAGATTGAGGGGGGATCTTATAGAAACTTACAAAATTCTTAAGGGGTTTGACAGGCTAGATACAGGAAGATTATTCCCGATGTTGGGGAGGTCCAGGACAAGGGGTCACAGCTTAAGGATAAGGGGGAAATCCTTTAGGACCGAGATGAGAAGGACTTTTTTCACACAGAGAGTGGTGGGTCTCTGGAACTCTCTGCCACAGAGGGTAGTTGAGGCCAGTTCATTGGCTATATTTAAGAGGGAGTTAGATGTGGCCCTTGTGGCTAAAGGGATCAGGGGGTATGGAGAGAAGGCAGGTACGGGATACTGAGTTGGATGATCAGCCATGATCATATTGAATGGCGGTGCAGGCTCGAAGGGCCGAATGGCCTCTACTCCTGCACCTGTTGTCTATGTTTCTATGTTAAACCCTCTAACCCCTGGGACAAGGGGGGGGTCAGTAACAATGGAGGGGGCGGGGACTGTCTGTGAGCGACGCTTCTCTCGGCCAATGGGAGCCGGGTGCGGGCTCGACTATGCAAACCCGGACCAATGGGAGACTAGGATTTGGCAGGAGGGGGCGGGTCCTCGTCCATTGTTGTAGGGAACCAATCACAGCGCAGGGGGGGCGGGGCCTCATCCATTGTTGTAGGCAACCAATCACAGCGCAGGGGGGGCGGGGCCTCGTCCATTGTTGTAGGCAACCAATCACAGCGCAGGGGGGGCGGGGCCTCGTCCATTGTTGTAGGCAACCAATCACAGCGCAGGGGGGGCGGGGCCTCGTCCATTGTTGTAGGCAACCAATCACAGCGCAGGGGGGCGGCGGGACTCTGAGCGACGTCTGTTCCGGCCAATAACAAGCGGGGGCCGGGGGCAGCTCCGGACCAATGGGAGACTGGTCCCGGTGGGTGTCTCCTCCAATGGCAGCCGAGGGGGCGGGGATGCGGGCGGGTGTCCTCTGGTCCAATCACAGCGCAGAGGGGGCGGGGCCGGACGATGCAAATCAGGACCAATGGGAGTCGGGGATTCCGAGGGGGCGGGACGATCTGTGAGAGACGGGTCTCTGGACCAATGACAACCGCGTGGGGCGGGACGGGGCGATTGTCCGCTAGAGCCAATGGGAAACGAGGGTTTGGAGGGGGCGGGACGTATCTCCCGTCCAATGGGAATGGGGCCGATTGTCCTCCGGGACCAATCACAGCGCAGATCGGGCCGGGCTCGCTCTCTGACCGACGCGTCCACCGGCCAATGGGATTGAGAAGGGGGCGGGACTGCCAGTGAGCGGACGCGTCTCCCGTCCAATGACGATGCACATCAGGACCAATGGCAGACCAGGCTTTAGAGGGGGCGGGGCTCTGTCACTGAGCGACGGGTCTCTCGTCCAATGGGAACCGGGGGCGGGCGGGGCGATTGTCCACTAGAGCCAATGGGAAGCGGAGACTGAAATGGAGGCGGGACTTGGTGTCTGTCAACCAATGTGACGCTAGGACCTGGAGGGGGCGGGGCTCTTCCTCTGAGCGACGGGAATCTCCTCCAATGACAGGCGGGGGCGGGACTGGCGATTGTCCTCTGGGACCAATGGGAGCTGAGGGGGCGGGGCCGTCCTCTATGATCCCCTCTAAACCCTCTAAACCCCTCTAAACCCTCT
>CAUPSL010001295.1:0-50000 GCA_963514005.1 Raja brachyura | reverse complement strand
ATACCCTTCAGGCCACTCACAGGATGGACCCCAGACGACGAGGATGTCCCTAGAGAGATAACAGAATTTATAACAGAGACAGCATCAGCCATTGGGGATATGCCCACAACGAAAGATAAGTCTAACCTCACCAGAAAAGAGAGGCATGCCTTGATGGAGCTGAGGGACAACAATGAGATAGTGATCAAACCAGCAGACAAGGGGAGCAGCATAGTCATCATGGACAGACAACAGTACCTCTTCGAGGCACATAGGCAACTGAACAAGATAGAACACTACACTAAGTTAGATGAGCCCATATATAAAGAAACACAAAAGGAAATAGGGGACATTTTGGAAGAGCTTAAGACATCAGGATACATCCTAGAGAAACAGGTAGAATACCTAACAGGCCAACAACCCAGGGTGAGGAAGTTCTACATGCTCCCAAAGATACACAAAAACCCAGACACATGGACAGTGCCTGGAGAAATACCGCCAGGTAGGCCCATAGTGTCAGACTGTAGTAGCGAATCCTATGGGGTAGCAGAATACATTGACCACTACCTGAACCCACTGGCACAACAGCACCCCAGCTACATCAAAGACACCTACCACTTCACCCGAATAGTTAACTCCCTCAGCATACCGCCCAACGCAATACTCTTCACCATGGATGTGGAAAGCCTGTACACAAACATAGAGACAGACAGGGGGATACAGGCGGTCAAAAACATCCTACAGAGAAATCCTGACCCAGAGAGGCCAGACGAGGCCCTAGTTAAACTACTTGATCTGGGTTTGACCAAGAATGACTTTGAATTTAACGGGGAATTCTATTTACAAGTCAAAGGGACAGCAATGGGGAAGAAGTTTGCCCCAGCGTATGCCAACATATACATGGCAGAATGGGAGGAGACAGTTTTCCACAAATGTCCCAAGCGTCCAATGTGCTACTATAGATTCCTCGATGACATTTGGGGAGTGTGGACACACTCAGAAGGGGAATTAGAGGAGTTTATTAACATACTCAATGCCCACCACCCTTCCATCAAGGTAAAGGCCATGACTAGCCAGGAGAGGGTGGACTTCCTCGACACCACTGTCTTTAAACTACCATCATTAGATAATCAGGACCATAAACTAGCGACCAAAGTCTTTTTCAAACCCACAGACACCCACACCCTCCTACACACCACGAGCCACCACCCAAAACATACCTTCAGGGGTATCGTTAAGTCACAACTGACCCGCTTCCACCGTATATGTACCAGGGAGGAGGACTTCAACCAGGCCACAAGCACCCTCTTCACCGCCCTCAGACAGAGGGGTTACTGCAAACGGAAATTAAGACACATCAAGTCAGATTTTCTAAAAAGCATACAAGCGCCCAGACCTAGACCAGGGACCACATTGAACTTACCACTAATAACAAGATATGCCAACATGGCTGTCCAGGCCCACAAAATAGTCAAGGGCCGTTTTGAACAATTCCAAAGGGGATTTGCCACACTAAAGGGGTACAAGGTAATGTCAGCATTCAAACGGGCTAAAAATCTGAAGGACATTTTGGTACTTATTGGTAGTCTCTTGCATCATAGCTTGCTGGAGCTGGTGAGACACTAAATAACTAACGTTGTTGGCAAGGTACTCGTCCATTGCCTCGCCAGTCCCCTCCGGAATAGCAAAACTCATTGCAATATCCGGGACACCCGGAGCGTGGCTCTAGTGCTCTAGTGTTTGCACATAAGCAGGGAAACCAGACATGGGGTCAGCTGCATCCTGCCCCGCTTCTCACAAGTCATATATTAGGGAGGCATCCTCCAGTCCTAAACAAGGCACTGGAAGGAAATCCCCTTGCTGATAGTCCACATATTCCTCTTGATATGGGCCTTGTTGAACAGCTGCCAGGGGAATCACTGGGCCTTTAGCCCCTTGTTTTATCAGAGTTTGGAGCATCTTCTCCATATTCTGCATCCTCCCCCACATTCTCTTATTATCTGGAAGGGAGTCATATTCTTCTTCTTCAGACTCGTCTGATAACACGGGTCTATTAGATTTTCTTTTAGCCTTTCTATGGCTGTCGGTGGCCTCAGCCTCCTGAATAACTGGAACTGCCGTGGAAAGTTCACTTTCTAATGCAACTGCTGTCGGTAAAACGGCACCCGGTATCTGAACCGGCGTTGCCTCACTCATCTCCCGACCAAATCGATTAAGTGAATCCGTGGACCCACGCTTAGAACAAACTCTCCTACCTGACCACTCCATACCACCAACTCCTACTGACTTCTCGAGCCAGCTTTACGGAGTTAAATACTCGCAGGCAAAGTCTCCAAAACCACTTACCTGTGAGTTTTCTACTTACCGCTGGTGGAGCTGTGCCCTCCAGCCCGTTCAGTGCGACATGCGCGGATGTAATGACGCACATGCGCCTGGCGGGACTTCTTCACGGAATCACTCACATGACTCCGAAGTAAAATGATGTATCTTTACTAAAGTGATGATGCCCTAACCTTATCACAACTGAGATTAAATCTGGGTGATGTTGAAACAAGGAACTGCAGGTGCTGGTTGATACCAACATAGACACATTGCTGGAGTAACTGGGCAATGTGAGGGGAGGATGTGGGAGTGGGCCAGGCAGCATCTCTGGACAAATAAGAGACTTTGGGATGGAACAAAGGGTTCTTACCCAAAATATCACATCCTTTTCCTCCAGTGATGTTGCCTGACCCGCTGAGTTACTCAAGCACTTTGTCTACCTGCAATACAATGTTGACCAGCGATAATTGTTAATGATTGAAGCACAATGTGGAACAAGGAGCAGGAACAGATGCAGGGATAATGTAGAATATTGGGTTGAAGGGACCCGAGGGGCATTCTTACTGTGAACCCAGTGACTTGGAAAAATAAAACTGCTGTGGATTGGAGTATGTGTAAAATTCCCCAAAGAGCTGATCCAATCTGTCTCCAATGTTTGGAGACCCTTTGAAAGTGTGAAGACGAGATTTCTGAGGACATTGCCAAGAATTCTTGTTGCTGCCAAGTCAAACCAGTACTTTGTCCACAGATCAGATGGGCCTGCAGTGCAGCGGATCACCACATGGTGGGAGTGTTGACCACAAACTGGATGGACCTGTTAAGGGCCTGTCACACTAGCGCGCGATTAGACGCGATAAGCGCGACAAATTCGGACGCGGGGGTTGCGTGGGGGTCAGGCGATCCCGGTGCGAGTGAAGGGCCTGTCACACTAGCGCGCGATTACACGCAACGTCCGAAGGAAGGACGTTATTTTTCATCACGTGACGATGCGCATGAGCATGCGTGTTGCACGACGTCGGGCAGTGACGTCATCACGCAACGCCACGCTGAAGACGCACAACGTCAAAACGTCATCACGTTCCGCGCGACAGGATTTTGCCGCGCGTAATTTTTAAGCAGTGTCGGTTTTTGGACACTACGCGCGATGTCGACACCAGCTACACACGAGTCCGCGCAACTCCACGAGACTCCGGCGATCGCAGTGGGACAGGGTCACGCGAGGCCGGACGAATAAAGCGACCACGGTAGGTCGCGCTTGTCGCGTCTAATCGCGCGCTAGTGTGACAGGCCCTTTATATGAATTTACTGCACATTGGGAGCGCAGTCTACAAAGTTGATATAATTGTGCTCTTTACTGCAAAATGGTTCTTTATTGCTCTGTGTCCCGTTTCCTTTCCCTGTAATGCACCCATTGTACAGATGGCAAAGTTTGTAAAAGTCATTTTTCACACAGAGAGTGGTGAATCTCTGGAATTCTCTGCCACAGAAGGTAGTTGAGGCCAGTTCATTGGCTATATTTAAGAGGGAGTTACATATGGCCCTTGTGGCTAAAGGGATCAGGGGGTATGGAGAGAGGGCAGGTACGGGATACTGAGTTGGATGATCAGCCGTGATCATATTGAATGGCGGTGCATGGCCTACTCCTGCACCTATTTTCTATGTTTCTATGTCCCTAACAGTAAATTGGTTCAGTAAGTTATTCCCTGGTGAGATAGGAATTTACAGTCCAAATGGCCTCTGGGAAGAAACTCCTTCTGATCCTCTCAGTTTTCACAGCACGGCAATGGAGGCGTTCGCCTGACAGTAGCAGCTGAAACAGTCCGTTGCTGGGGTGGAAGGGGTCTCCCATGATCTTGTTGGCCCTGGAATTGCACCTTTTGATAGAAACATAGAAAATAGGTGCAGGAGTAGGCCATTCGGCCCCGAGCCTGCCTCCGGCCTTTCAAAATGTTTTTCTCATCTCGGTCCTAAAAGATTTCCCCCTTATCCTTAAGCTGTGACCCCTTGTTCTGGACTTCCCCAACATTGCGAACAATCTTCCAGCATCTAGCCTGTCCAACCCCTTAAGAATTTTGTACGTTTCTATAAGGTACCCCCTCAATCTTCTAAATTCTAGCGAGTACAAGCCGAGTCTATCCAGTCTTTCTTCATATGAAAGTCCTGACATCCCAGGAATCAATCTGGTGAACCTTCTCTGTACTCCCTCTATGGCAAGAATGTCTTTCCTCAGATTTGGAGACCAAAACTGTACGCAATACTCCAGGTGTGGCCTCACCAAGACCCTGTACAACTGCAGTAGAACCTCCCTGTTCCTATACTCAAATCCTTTTGCGATGAACGCTAACATACCATTCGCTTTCTTCACTGCCTGCTGCACCTGCATGCCTACTTCCAATGACCGGTGTACCATGACACCCAGGTCTCGTTGCATCTCCACTTTTCCTAATCGGCCACCATTCAGATAATAGTCTACTTTCCTGTTTTTGCCACCAAAGTGGATAACCTCACATTTATCCACATTATACTGCATCTGCCATGCATTTGCCCACTCACCCAACCTATCCAAGTCACCTTGTAGCCTCCTAGCATCCTCCTCACAGCTAACACTGCCCCCCAGCTTTGTGTCATCCGCAAACTTGGAGATGTTGCATTCAATTCCCTCATCCAAATCATTAATATATATTGTAAATAGCTGGGGTCCCAGCACTGAACCTTGCGGTACCGCACTAGTCACTGCCTGCCATTCTGAAAATGACCCGTTTATTCCTACTCTTTGCTTCCTGTCTGCCAGCCAGTTCTCTATCCACATCAATACTGAACCCCCAATACCGTGTGCTTTAAGTTTGTATGCTAATCTCTTATGTGGGACATTGTCGAAAGCCTTCTGAAAGTCTAGATATAACACATCCACTGGTTCTCCCTTATCCACTCTACTAGTTACATCCTCGAAAAATTATATCAGATTCGTCAGACATGATTTACCTTTCGTAAATCCATGCTGACTTTGTCCAATGATTTCCCCACTTTCCAAATGTTCTGCTATCCCATCTTTAAAAACTGACTCTAGCAGTTTCTCCACTAGCGATGTTAGACTAACTGGTCTGTAATTCGTCTTTTTCCCTCTCCCTCCCTTTTTAAAAAGTGGGGTTACATTAGCTACCCTCCAATCCTCAGGAACTACGCCAGAATCTAAAGAGTTTTTGAAAAATTATCACTAATGCATCCACTATTGCTGGAGCTACCTACTTAAGTACTCTGGGATGCAGCCTATCTGGCCTTGGGATTTATCGGCCTTTAACTTTCAATTTGCCTAACACCACTTCCCTGGACTTCCGGTGGCGCCATGTTCTGAGAGAGAACAGCGCCAGATCAGCTCCGCAGAAAATCTGAAAAAAATCGGGGGTTAAAGGAGGCTACTAACGGTACTTACCGCAGGAGAGCGATTCCAAACGGCTCCGGTGCGATTGCAAGCAGCGTGACGTCATCAGGCGCGCGACTTCGGTAAGAAATTCAAAATGCATCCCTCCTCCCCCCCCCTTGACAAAAAAAGGACAAAGAAGGGAGGTAGGCCCTAAAGCCTCGGGCTCGAGTTTGGCTGCCTCCCAGGAAGAGATTTCACAAAGAAAAAGTGAAATGGAAGAACTTAAAAATTCTCTGCTTGGTGAAATGAAGAAACTGATGAAAGAAATGAAAGATTTGAAGAAGGAATATAAAGATGAAATAAAACTGCTAAGAACGGATATCCAGGAGACTCAAGAGAGAATTAAAGAAGAACTAAAAAAAGAAGCTACAGAAACGGTAAAGATTATGATGAATGAATGGAAAATAAAGGCGGATGCTGAGTTTCAAAACCGGATGGCTGAGGTAAATGACAAGATTGCTGAGACGGAACAAATGCTGGATGCGAAGATAGATCCTATCTCAATTTTACTTGACCAGCACAATGATGCAATTAAAGAATTGACTAACTTTGCTGTAACAAGTACCAAGGAAAATGAGAAGCTACAAAACGAGAATAAACGTCTCTCAGAGCTACTACGTAAAATAAATGAGAAATGTATTGATCTGGAGGGACGACAAAGACGTAAGAATTTACGTATCGTAGGAGTGACCGAGGGGCGGGAAGGAAATCAAGACCCGCGTAAATTTGCTGCAAAACTCCTAAAGGACATTCTGGATTTGGATCAAGAACCCCTGTTGGGCCGAGCTCACAGGGCTTTAAGACGGGTCCCTGGGAAAGGTGCACCGCCAAGGCAAATAATTGTAAAGGTGGCCCACGATCATGATTTTGAAGAAATGATGAAGATAATAATAAGGAAGAGGAATTTGAAATACGAAGGAGATAACATCAGTATCTTCAGAGATTACCCGGCGGAAGTGGCTAAGAGAAGATCTTTATTCACAGAAACAAGAGGTATTCTTCGGAATATGAAGGATATAAAGGATCTCAGATATGGTTTGTTGTACCCAGCAACATTGAGAGTGACCTACGACAACAAGGAATACCGTTTTGTTAAGCATACCAAAGCACTGGAATTCGCTCGAAACATACAGAAGAAGGCAGAAGAGGAAGCAGAAGAAGAAGCAAGCGAGGAAGGAGAAGAAGAATGAACTTTTAACATCGACCTGCGGTTATGAATTATTCATCAAGAAAGAGGGGCAATAATGGACATGTTGTTATAGTTTGGTATTAATTAGTAAAATTCAATTGTCCCCCTAATATAGTATTACTTATTATAATATTAATTATAATAGAAAGTAATAACTAGCAATTAGTAATTAGTAATATGAATAATAGAAATAATTACTAAGTACTTAAAGTTAGTACCCCACCCCAATAGACACAGCATTATAGACAGGAGCTGGAATAATTAACATCTTTTTTAAAAAAAACGGAAGTCACTAGATTAATAGCCACGCTAGTGTGGCTGCCACTAATACACACTACACAATATATCAGTGTAGTTTCTTTTTTTTCTGGGCACCCTGTTAACACCCTTTTTTCTTTTTTTAATTATACTCTGTATTTTTTCTTATATATTAAATATTTGATTTTGTGTTATATGTTATATGAATGTAGTTATAAGCGATATTGTATAATTGCTTTAAGAAGATATGTATATGGATTACTGTGGATAGAAATTCTCATCGGGTTGGCGTTTGGGTATACCGCTAGGCTGGAGGGGTCGAGAAGGCTACTCCAAAAAAAAACACCCTAACAGTAAAATGCAAGACATGAATGTGAAGACTGTGGGGGGTGGAATTACCTTCTGTAGTTGGAATGTTAAGGGAATTAACGAACCAATTAAAAGGGGAAAGGTGCTAGCACTGTTGAACAGATTGAAATCAGACGTGATCTTCCTTCAAGAGACGCATCTTAAAAGAGATGCTCAACATAGATTAACAGCAAAATGGATTTCCAAGGTATATCACCCTTCATTTATACACAAATCTCGAGGAGTCGCAATAATTATTCGGAAAGGTATACCTTTTAAACAAAGTTCTATAATAGAGGATAAAGAGGGTAGATATGTAATAATTACAGGGGATTATATTCACAGAAAGTAATTTTGGTGAATATATACGCCCCTAATTTTGATAACCCATTATTTTTTAAGAAAATATTTAATAATATTCCTATTTCCACTCAATATAATTTAATTATTGGAGGTGATTTTAATTGCACCTTAGATAGCTACCTAGACAGGTCTTCTACAAAAAGGAAAGCTACCTCTAATTCAAGTAAACTTATAAATTCTTTTATAAGTACATCGAATGTTAAAGATATTTGGAGGCTAGATAATCCATCCGGACGAGAATACTCGTTTTTTTCGCCTGTATATGGAACCTACTCCAGGATAGATTATTTTTTAGTAGATTCAAAATTACTACCTTTTACATATGACGCAAAATATCATAATATTATTATTTCAGATCATGCGCCACTAACATTCAAGATAAAACTAAAAGATATACTTAATAAAACGACTACTTGGAGATTTAATCCCCAGATATTAAAGGATAAGGACTGTTGTAAACACGTAATGGAACAGATTAAATTATTTTTTGAAACTAATGACAAACCTGAGGTGTCATCAGCGTTACTTTGGGACACATTTAAAGCATTTATGCGTGGTGCAATAATATCAGCACAGGCTCATTTTAATAAAGAAACTAGAAAGATGGAACAAAAGTTAGAAAATGAGATAAAACAACTAGACAGTGAAAACATAAAACACCCTTCTAAAGAGCTAAGTAATAAAATTGCAATAGCAAAATATAGACTTAATAAAATATATTCTAACCAAGTCATTAAACTATTTCAACAAACCAAGCAAGTGCACTTTGAGTTTGGAGACAAACCACAAAAACTGTTAGCACGACAGCTTAGAAAATCAGAAGATGAAAAATTGATACATAGAATTAGATCTACGGATGGAAATATATTGACGATACCAAAAGATATTAATGACAGATTTCTACAATACTATCAAAATCTTTATTCATCTAAGGTAACAGGCCAAACAGTTGGTATGGATACATTTCTACAAGAGTGTCAAATTAACAATCTAGATCAGGAAGGTAGACATTTGTTAAACGCTGAAATAACAGTAAAAGATATTGAAGAATCAATTAGTTTGTTAAAGAATGGAAAAGCAGCGGGCCCTGATGGCCTGAGTGCCGAATTTTATAAAAAATTTCAAGACTTGATTTCCCCAAGATTACATACAGTATATAGATATGCATATGAACAAGGCAAATTACCAGATTCTTTAAACGAATCCACAATTACACTCATTCCTAAGGTAGATAAGGATTTGGAAGATCCAGGATCATATAGAGCGATCGCACTTCTAAATACAGACCAAAAAATATTAACTAAAGTTTTATCTCAGAGATTAAGTTTAGTGATTTCTAAATTAATACATCATGATCAAACAGGTTTTATTCCAAAACGCTATTCATCCCATAATCTTAGACGCTTGTTTAATATTATATATTCAAAAAAAGTACGGGATGGGGAACTAGCAGTTATATCGCTAGATGCGGAAAAAGCATTCGATCAGGTGGAATGGTTATATTTATTTAATATAATGGAAAAGTTTCAATTGGGGGATAGATTCTGTAAATGGATAAGAATTCTATATTCGAATCCAACGGCAAGAATCTTAACTAATCAAATGTTATCAGCTAAATTTAAGCTCTCTAGGGGATGTAGACAGGGATGTCCGTTATCGCCTTTACTATTCGCTTTGATGATAGAGCCTTTGGCGGAAAGAATCAGATCTGAACCTGAAATCTATGGCTATAATACCGACACTACAACCAACAAAATATCTTTATATGCAGATGACGTGTTGATTTATATTACAAAACCGGAAATTAGTATACCTAAGCTGTTTAATGTTATAACTAAATTTGGCACATTTTCAGGATTTAGGATTAATTGGAACAAAAGTGATATTATGCCTATAACAGGAAATAATTTAAACATATTACAACAATATCCATTAAAATTAGTTAGACAAATTTAAATATTTAGGAATTAATGTAACTAAATCTTATAATTCGCTAATTAAATCTAATTACCCTCTATTATTAGATAAACTTTAAAAAAATATTCTGTATTGGAAAACACTTCCTATATCCATGATTGGTAGAATAAATGCTATAAAGATGGTGTTTTTACCACAATTATTATATTTGTTCCAGGCTATTCCTTTTTTTCTCCCAAAGACTTTAAAAAAAAAGATAATATTATTTATAGTTTTATTTGGGATTATAAAAATCATAGAATAAGTAAAAAACATTTACGTAAATCTAAGATAAATGGAGGATTAGCACTTCCAAATTTTTTATATTACTTTTGGGCAGTTCAGATTAAGAATATGAATTTTTGGTGGGTAAATGTGGATCAGGAACCAATGTGGTTAAAGATGGAAAAGGAAGATTGTTTACCTTACAATGTAGGCTCGATTCTCTTTGCCCCAAAGGAAGTACAAAAAAAATGTATAGGGATAACCCTATAATTTATAATAATAGACGTATTTGGAAACAAATAGTTAAGACTTTACAACTAGATAATCTCTCACTCAGGCTACCAATAACGAATAACCCATTATTTAAACCCTCTATATTGGATGGAGGGTTTAGACATTGGGATGATTTAGGAATTAAAAGGATAGAGCACCTTTATAGAAAAGGAAAATTTCTTTTATTTCAAGAGTTACAAGATATTTACGGACTGTCTCCGCAACATTTGTTTAGGTACTTACAAATTAGAGATTATATAAAATCCAACACACAAGATTACAAAAATAAAGTACCAGGATTATTAGATGATGTGTTTAATTTACATCCAAATACAGAAAGATTAATAGCATATATATATAACATAATTTTGGATAAGGAGAACCCAACAACTGAAACATATCGGCAAGCATGGGAAAAAGAAATTGGGTTATCCATAACAAAAGAAATCTGGGAAGAAAGTTTACAGCAAATACATCTGTGTTCATTAAATGCCAGATATACATTGATACAATTTAAAGTATTATATAGATTACATTTCTCAAAAACTAAATTAAATAGTATCTTTCCCAATCTCTCTGCAATTTGTGATAAATGTAAGAATTTAGAAGCAAATTTAACACACAGTTTTGCTACATGTCCCAAATTGAATCATTACTGGACAGAAATTTTTAAGGTTATCTCTGAGGTTCTTAAAATTAGATTGGATCCAGACCCAAAGATATTAATACTTGGAATTTTGGATTCAAACTCGGTCCTTACAGTAAATCAAAGAAATTTCTTTGATTACTGTTTGATAATAGGGAAAAAAATCATATTGAAATTTTGGAAGGGAACATTATCCCCCACAATTAAAATGTGGGCAGCAGAAATGTTGGAGACGTTACAATTAGAAAGAATCAGATTTGTCCTACTGGACAAATATAACTCTTTCGAACAAATATGGTCTCCATATATACAGTACCTAGAGAAGTAGCTGTTCTTGACAACACAGCTTGACGGGTACCCTGCGGGACTTGATGAGAATAACATATTCTTATACTAGGATTAATAGGCATGTCTTTATTGATACTATTATTTGTAATAGTTTTAGATACAATATATTTGGTTGTTTTTCATTTATATATATATATAATATTTTTTCATTTTTTGTTAACCTTATTTCCTTTTTCTATTTTCTTTTTCTCTTTTATATAATCAAATTATTATTTAATCACTCTCTTATTGATTTAAAACTACTCTATCTCTATCTTTTTTTCCTAAAAAATAGAAGATAATAACTTTCAATGGGTTATTTAAAAAAAAATTTGGAATTAAGTTGATGTTTGTAAAGCTGTTTACAATATTGTAAATCGATTACTTCTAATAAAAAAAAAATTAAAAAAAATAACACCACTTCCCTGCTAACCTGGATTTCATTCAGTTCCTCCATGTCATTTGACCCGCGGTCCCCTGCTATTTCCAGCAGATTATTTATGTCTTCCTTAGTGAAGACTGAACCAAAGTAGTTATTCAATTGGTCTGCCGTGTCCTTGTTCCCCGTTTGAATTGTACAGGGTTTTGGTGAGATCACACCTGGAGTATTGCGTACAGTTTTGGTCTCCAAATCTGAGGAAAGACATTCTTGCCATAGAGGGGGTTCAGAGAAGGTTCACCAGACTGATTCCCGGGATGTCGGGACTTTCATATGAAGAAAGACTGGATAGACTCGGATTGTACTCACTGTAATTTAGAAGATTGAGCGGGGATCTTATAGAAACTTAATTCTTAAGGGGTTCGACAAGCTAGATGCAGGAAGATTGTTCTCGATGTTGGGGGAGTCCAGAACAAGGGGTCACAGTATAAGGATAAGGGGAAATTCCTTTAGGACCGAGATGAGGAAAACATTCTTTACACAGAGAGTGGTGAATCTCTGGAATTCTTTGCCACAGAAGGTCATTGAAGCCAGTTCATTGGCTATATTCAAGAGGGAGTTGGATGTTGCTCTTGTGGCTAAAGGGATCAGGGGGTATGGAGAGAAGGCAGGTACGGGATACTGATTTGGATGATCAGCCATGATCATATTGAATGGCGGTGCAGGCTCGAAATGCCGAATGGCCTACTCCTGCACCTATTTTTCTATTTTTCTATCAATTCACTATTTCTGACTGCAAGGGACCTACATTTGTATTTACTAATCTTTTTATCTTCACATATTGATAAAAACATTTGCAGTCAGTTTTTATGTTCCCTGCCACTTTTCTTTCATAATCTATTTTCCCTTTCCTAATTAAGCCCATTGTCCTCCTCTGCTGGAATCTGAATGTCTCCCAGTCCTCTGGTATGCTGTTTTTTCTGGCTATGTGTATGCTTCATCTTTATTTTTGATACTATCCTTGATTTCGCTTGTTATCCATGGATGTACCACTGATTTATTCTTTTGCCAAACTGGGATGAACAATTGTTGTAGTTCTTTAATCCATGCAGTCTTTAAATACCTTCCATTGCACATCCACCGTCAACCTTTTAAGATTCAATTGCCAGTCTATCTTGGCCAATTCACGTCTCATACCCTCAAAGTTAAGTTCAGGACCCATGTTTCTGAATTAACAATGTCACTCTACATCCTAATGAAGAACTCAACCATATTATGGTCACTCTTGCCCAAGGGGCCACGCACATCAAGACTGCTAACTAACCCTTCCTCATTACTCAATACCCAGTCTAGAATAGCCTGCTCTCTCGTTGGATCCTCTACATGTTGGTTTTTGAAAACTATCCCGCATACATTCCAAGAAATCCTCTTCCTTGGCACCCCTGCCCATTTGATTCACCCAATCTATATGTAGATTGAAGTTACCCACTATAACAGTTTTACCTTTGTTGCACGCATTTATAATTTCCTGTTTGATGCCATCCCCAACTCCACTACTACTGTTAGATGGCCTGTACACAACTCCCACTAGCGTTTTCTGCCCCTTAGTGTTTCGCAGCTCTACCCATATCGATTCCACATCCTCCAAGCTAATGTCCTTCCTTTCTATTGCATTAATCTCCTCTCTAACCAGCAACTCTACCCCACCTCCTTTTCCTTTCTGTCTATCCCTCCTGAATATTGAATATCCCTGGATGTTCAGCTCCCTGCCTTGGTCACCCTGGAGCCATGTCTCCGTGATCCCAACCATGGCCGGCCTTAAGCCGATTGGACCAATTGCAAGCAATTAGGCACCGCGAGTTAGGGGGCCCCGCACCAGAGTAATCTACTCTCGGCTCAGGTAGGTCTACCCGGGGGGAGAGGGGGCGGAGAGAAAGTAGAGGGGGAAGAAAGGGGTAGATGGGGAGGGGGTTGTGAGGGGGAATGGAGAGGGGGAGGTGGGTCATTCCCTCACGGCCCCAGGGCAGCGTACGCAAACCTCCAGTCGTGGCTCCACCCCTCTCTCTCCCTGGGGAGATGCGGTGAACAATACAGGGAGGGCCAGGCCGGGGGTTGGAGCAACTTTTACAAACCTCGGCCTCAGCTCACACCCGTCTGCCCGGATCCCGGCATCTGCTTCCGATAGATAGATAGATGCTTGATTAGTGCGTGTGTCAGAAGGCAGGGAATGGGGTTAGGAGGGAGAGATAGATCAGACATGATTGAATGGTTGGGTAGACTCGATGGGCTGAATGACCTGATTCTATGTGTAATGGTCATCTCTGACTTGAGGAAATGCAAGCAGCCATTTTATGCAAAGAGCGATTAATCAACAGAGGGCAATTATTGTCCTGGAGACAACTACTGCCCCCGGTGGATATCATGATGTGTGCAAGAAACATTGATTGGCCATTGGTGGGTGAAGGGTTAATGTGGTCATTGGCTTGATTAAAGCTGGTTAGAAAATTGTCAGCTGCTGTGTATAAAAGGGGGAGTTGTGGGAGTGTCTGAGTGCAGTTGTCCTGGGCTGTGGATGGGAGCGGTGGTCCCGGGCTGTGGATGGGAGCGGTGGTCCCGGGCTGTGGATGGGAGCAGTGGTCCTGGGCTGTGGATGGGAGCGGTGGTCCTGGACTGTGGATGGGAGCGGTGGTCCTGGGCTGTGGATGGGAGCGGTGGTCCTGGGCTGTGGATGGGAGCGGTGGTCCTGGGCTATGGATGGGGGCGGCAATCCCGGGCTGTGGATGGGGGTGGTGGTCCCGGGCTGTGGATTGGAGCAGTGGTCCTAGACTGTGGATGGGTGCAGTGGTCCCGGGCTGTGGATGGGAGCAGTGGTCCTGGGGTGTGGATGGGAGCGGTGGTCCTGGGCTGTGGATGGGAGCGGTGGTCCCGGGCTGTGGATGGGAGCAGTGGTCCCGGGCTGTGGATGGGAGCGGTGGTCCCGGGCTGTGGATGGGAGCGGTGGTCCCAGGCTGTGGATGGGAGCAGTGGTCCCGGGCTGTGGATGGGAGCAGTGGTCCCGGGTATACAATTGAATACATGTTCAATTAGGAGTAGACAATACCACAACTGTGAGAGAAGACAATATTGTGGTAAGACAACAGATCACGAAAGTTCAATGACAATACAGAATGAATGTTAAAATTCAAAAAGTTTCAAAAAGATTGTCAGACAGTATGTGTACCAAATGTTGATCTGTTGTGTCTGGATTAAATCTCCAGTGGTCTAAATGTGTCTCGTGGGAGTCAAACCCAGGAGCATTAGCGGTGGATGCATTCTCGCTACATTGGGGAAGTATAGTCTTTTATGTTTTCCCCATTTTGCCTGATTAGGCAACGTGTCATCAAAATAGAGCAAGTCTCCGCCGCAAGCATTTGGTGGTTCCAAATAGGTGTTGCTTCTCGGCCTTTTGGCTAAGATCAAGTGTAGTATCTGTTCTTATCAGTTAATATCTGATATGTCCCTTATCTAGTGACCAGTACTACACAGCCATTGTTCCCATTAGTGCTCAGAATGATGATTCAGACATTCATGACAAATCCCAGGTGCAGTAATTGTTGGTACATCCAGTAACAGCAGAAGTCATCCATTCCATGACCATATTAATTGTTAATCTGCAGGTTCTGATGGACTGTCGGATAGGACCATGAATGTCATAACTGCAGCTTGGAGAGATACCACTAAGAAACAATATATGTTTCATATAAGGAATGGGAAATCTTTTGTATACAGTCAGATATATTTTATCATACTGCAAACATATTGGATGTATAACCATATATCCATATAACAATTACAGCACAGAAACAGGCCCTCTCGGCCCTTCCAGTCCGTGCCGACCATTTATTTTCCCCTAGTCCCATCTACCTGCACTCAGACCATACCCCTCCATTCCCTTCCCATCCATATACCTATCCACTTTACTTTTAAATGTTAAAATCGATCCTGCCTCCACCACTTCTGCAGGAAGATCATTCCACACAGCCACCACTCTCTGAGTAAAGAAGTTCCCCCTCAAGTTATCCCTAAATTCCTGTCCCTTAATTCTCATGTCATGCCCTCTTGTTTGAATCTTCCCTACCCTCAATGGGAAAAGTTTATCCACGTCAACTCTGTCTATCCCTTTCATCATTTTAAAGACCTCAATCAAGTCCCCCCTTAACCTTCTGCGCTCCAAAGAATAAAGACTTATTGGAGTTCCTTGCTATGTTGCATCTGAGTTATAGTACCTTTAATGGAGCTCAGAGTGCTTTGGCCTCCTATTTAGGACAATTTTCAGAATGACAACTTATTGGGTCTCATCCGTTAATATCCCGATTTATGAGAGGAATTTTAATAAAATCCAACCAAACCCAGATATACAGAAATCTGGGATGTCAGTATAGTTCTCACATTGATTCGGCAATGGACTCCAATCACGTCACTGTCTTTTCAGAAGTTAATATTTAAAGTGGTTATGCTCATGCCATTAATATCAGCACAATGAGTACAAACATTACAAATGTTGTGGTTAGATTGTATGCAGTTGTCTGTAGATAAATAACATTTTATGTCAATGATCTAAGCAAGCAAAGCAAGCCAAGATAGGCTGGAACCAATGTAATCTTTAAGACATACTCTGTCAACTAAACATTGTGTGTAGTTAAGCATCTGACTTAATATATATTGAATTAAGAGTCTCCGAGATTGTGAGACACCAATGTTCATTACCCACAAGAAACATACAAAAAGTGACAGTACAAACTATTGCTAGATGGATAAACAGGTTCTGGATTATTTGGAGTAGACACTCATGTGTTTAAATCTCACTCCACAAGGGCGGTATCAATGTCCGTGGCAAAGGTGCAGGACGTGCCACTCAACCAAATTCTGGAGACTGCAGGATGGTCTAAAGAAGAAACTTTCCTAGATTTATGATAAACCTGTTGTTACAGTGCCTGGGTTGCACATGCTGTGTTGGGTTCTGTTCAAAATTGTTTGGTTTGTTGCATATTATTTGTTGTTATTTCCCCTGGGATAGAGGGGCTATTACTTTTCTTTTTATTATTATTATTAAAAAAGAAAAAATATATATATATTAAAATATTTATTGCATAATTTCAAGCAATATATATTATTTACCCACTATTGTGTAACTGAAGCAGTGTGTCGTATGGAATGATCTACGGCATGAAAATCACAGAGCTTTAAAATCTTCACGTAGTCACTCACGTGACTCTGAAGTAAAATAGTAAGATTAAACGAGAACTTACCTGTTCGAAGTTTGATCTTTATCTTATGAGGAGTTACGATGAGGGATTACGTGGCCTCCACTCACAACCCTCATAATATAAATGATCATCTGGTAGTTCTAATCTTTGTGAGCCTTACTAGCTTACTCCAGCCATTGGTTCTGTGTTTTTCACGCTGCTGCTTTGAAGTATGCCGAACATGCGCCTGGCGGGGCTTCTTCACGTAATCCCTCATCGTAACTCCTCATAAAATAAAGATCAAACTTCGAACACGTAAGTTCTCATTTAATCTTACTATTAATGACCACCTGTGCTTTTGTTTCAATTCCTCCAATGATTCTTAACAATTCCTACAGATGAATCACAACTTGGTTTTGGAACAGCTCTGTTTAAGACCGCAAGGAATTGTGGTGAGTTGTGGGCATAGCCTAGGAAGAAGAATCAGAAGCTTGAAACTGCACACCACCAGATTCAGGAACAGCTCCTGTGTTATCGGGCTTCTGAACGGTCCTTCCACATGCGAGATTACGGTGGAGATTCTCCAACCTACAATATTATGGTCATTGGTCCTTGCCTATGAAAGTTTTGTAATATAATGCTGAGAACTACATTCTGCATTCTTTATCTTGTCCTTTGCACCATCTATTGTACATAAGTTTGACTTGATTGTATTTATGTATTGTATAGTGTTATCTGATCAGATGGCATGCCCCTTAGTATACATGCGAACAGGAAACCTAAACCTATGGAGCACATACCATTTGGTTGGCCATGTCCCTGTGTTTGGTCTATCCTTGTGCTGGGTGCCCAGTGGATTCCTATTATAAATGTTGGAGAACTGCTGCAACTTCCCACTTCATCCCAGAGGAGATAGACTTATAGATAATTAGACTAAGTGGGGTCCCTGCATCACACAGGAGGGCTGGACATCCAACGCAATATTCCACCTCTCCACCAAATCCAATATTGCTGGCAAGGTGTGGGGGATAGGAGGGGGGTGCTTTCTGTTGTGCTAGTATGAGTGTGGTATGCTGAAGGTACTGGTTTCCAGAGGGCTTACATGGAGTTTGTGGGCCGAATGGATTTTTGGGCTGGCAGCTCAGTCACTGAGACCTGGCAGTACAATTACTCGGACCTGGCAGGCTGGCACCTGAGAAACTGCCCGAAATTCTGCCCAAAACAGGTGACAGACTCTGTGTGAGAGAGAAGGGGGAGAGGGTGGACTGAATATTGGGCTGACAGTTCACTTACTCACAGCTGGTGGGCTGGCAGTGCAGTCACTCATATAACCATATAACAATTACAGCACGGAAACAGGCCCTCTCGGCCCTTCCAGTCCGTGCCGACCATTTATTTTCCCCTAGTCCTATCTACCTGCACTCTGTCTATCCCTTTCATCATTTTAAAGACCTCAATCAAGTCCCCCCCTTAACCTTCTGCGCTCCAAAGAATAAAGACCTAACTTGTTCAACCTTTCTCTGTAACTTCGTTGCTGGAACCCAGGCAACATTCTAGTAAATCTCCTCTGTACTCTCTCTAGTTTGTTGATGCCTGGTACACTGGCAGTTCACTCAGTCACCCCTCCTCCCTTCACCCAACCCCCCCCCCCCCCCCCACTCCTTGCCATTCCCCTCCCCCCCCCCCCCACACACACATTCAGAGCATCTCCCCACAACCACCCCCCATCCACTCTTAGTGGCTCTCCCATAGAGCAGCCATTCCTGCCTATTAGGTTCCCATTGTGATGAAGAACACACAGGCATCAAAAGTGCAAAAATGATTTATTAAAGTTTAAAATGTGAACGACTCTTAAAATATAAGAACAATTTAAACGTTAAAGATGAGAATCATTAAGATATTTCTTGTTGTGTCTCGTGTTCTGCTGTTCACTGCGTCTTGATGACTATTTCCTGTTGATATATAGACAATTTTAATATAGAGAAATTCAGCGGTCACGTTAAAAAGAAAAGAAAAGCTGAGAATTTATCTCAGAAGTCGTTATTCAACGAAGCACATTTTGAATGACAACATTCTTGGTCAATGTTCCATCCTTCAGGAAAACTTTGACATTTCCCTTCATCTTTCAACCAAAAGGCTTAATGTTGCTGTAGACATCTTGAAGAGTTCTGTCCACTGCTTCAAAGCTTTCTCTCGTAATCATTGGACATTCATCCCAAACAATGACTATCACTTGCCTCATGAAATGTGCCGTCTTAGAGTTCTTCTCAATGTTGCAGAATGTATCCTCGGCCACTTGGATGGGTATCCTGAATCGAGAATGTGTAGTTCTTCCACCAGGCATTAACGTAGCTGCTATCCCAGAGGATGCTACAGCAATAGCCACATCACCTCAACCTCTACCTTTTCCAGACACGATGTCGAAAAAGCAGCCTAAAGACAATTTCAGTTGTTAATAAACACTAAAGAATTAGTGCAAAACATTTTTTTGAGGCGGGGGCTGTCAGGGTGGGGTGGGGGTGGTAAACGTCATGCAGCCAAGGGAGGGTCACAGCTTCAGGCGGGGGCACTCGTGAGCTGATGTGAAGGGGGGTGTCCTCCAGCAGGGGAAGTGGGTGGCTTCAGTAGGGGGTGCATCCTATAGCCAGGAGGAGGGCACTAGTGAGCTGATGAGAAGGGGGGTGTCATCGAGCAGGGGAAGTGGGCGGCTTCAGTAGGGGGCGCATCCTATAGCCAGGCGGAGAGCAGCGCCTTGAGGTGGGGGATGTCAGTGGAGGGGGGGGGGGGGCAGTGAGCGACTTACTCATGACCTCTGGACTCACTCACTGCCTTAGGATGAACTCATGGCCTTTGAACTGACGGCTTGGAGACTGACTGATGCCCGGCTTCTGGAGTCACGTCCGACTTTTGTAAACTGAAAACTGTAACATCTACATTGAGGAACAGCTTCTTCCTGACAGCCATCAGGCTATTAAACATAACAAATAAGCTCTGAACCACCAAAGACTATATTATTTGTACTATTTGTAATTTGTTGATCGCATATTCACTCACTCACTCACATTTACACACGCATTCACACTTGCACACACTCGCTCGCGCACACTCGCTCGCTCACACTCGCTCGCGCACACACGCTCGCGCACACTCGCTCGCGCGCACACGCACGCGCGCACACGCACGCGCGCACACGCACGCGCGCACACTCACGCGCACACTCACGCGCACACTCACGCGCACACTCACGCGCACAAACTCACGCGCACACACTCACGCGCACACACTCACGCGCACACACTCACGCGCACACACTCACACGCACACACGCACACATTCACACGCACACATTCACACTCACACACCCAATACTAAAATGCCAAGTAACTTCAGAAGGTGTTGAATATACAGTGTGTAAAATAAATCTTTAAAGCCTGCAGTGCAGGCTGCTGCTGCTGAAGCAAAATAACATTTAACAAACACACTCACCATAGAACAGTAAAGTCATGAATTATTTAGCAGCGCCTGCAATCGCTGCCACCCCGCTGCTTGCCACGAACCAGAAATTACGTAATAGGCGCCAGCATGTCACTAACCGTAAATTACGTCATCAGCGCCATCTTGCAACCAACCGAAAATCACAGAATGAGCGCTAATTTTAAAATTAAACACAGTTCTCATCTAATAAAATGTTTATTCATGCTTTATTCATCCGAAAACTGTTGCAACCATTTTAAAACCCAAGAAAAACAAATTTGCAAACAGTTTACAACCAATACGTTCAGTGTTATTCGCAGCTCAGAGAGCCATGACCCTCTGGCTTCCTGGGTCTGGCAGAGACTGAGTGAGGCGCGACACTTCCGGGTTTTATTGTCCCCTCCCCCTGCCGCCAGCGGGGGCAGCAGAGAAAACAGAGAATGGGAATTTTTAAAAAAACATTAATATCTCTCTCATCTTTCATCGATGGGAAAGATCCTCTGGTCCAGTAAGGTGGAGGGGTCTCTGAGCGAGGTGGCCTAAAATGGCGGCCGTAGGTGGCGGCGTTCTCTCGGAAATCGCAGAACAGTGCGCCAAAAGCGGTCAAGATCAGACTTTTAGTAATATAGATGTGGAATTATAGAAATTGGAGATAATGTTCACAGTGTAGATAGAGAATCCCTGACAAACATTGTTAAGGATGTTCCAGGCTTCCACATCTTTTAACATTTTTGTGTGATCAAGCACTTCCTAACCTCTCAAACTTTACATTACTCTCCCCTTGCACTTTCACTGCATCCAGTGATCCAACATAATCTTGAAAACCTCAATCTTCACTCCCGTGGCTTTAATGTTCCTGGGAATTGATCACTCCTCCTAATTTAACTATGGTCCCAATAATATACTGATGAATCTGGTCTTCAATCCTTCTAAACAATACAGATCATTTCTGGTTGTAGAACACAAAGTGCTGAAGTATCTCAGTGGGTCAGGCAGCATCACTGTAGGTTATGGATAGGCAATGCTTCATGTAATCACCTTGCATTTTGCAACCCAAAATGTTGCCTATCCATGTCCTCCAGAGAGGTTGCCTGGCCCACTCAGTTCCAGCACGTTTTGTTCTACACAAGATTCCTGCATCTGTAGTTCCTTGTGCCCCTTGTCAGGTTGAGTTGCCCAGAATGGCACATCATCTTACAACTGGGGTCTAACCAGGACTTGTCCACATTTTCTGGCATCTCACTTACCTGGGGTAATAACCATCTGCTACAGTTTTGGCATCTCCCTGCAATGACTCTTACAACTACATGTTGCTGTTGTTGTTATTCCTTACCCCTTCAGTCTTTTTATTTTTATTTTCAGCACTTCTTCACTTTCTGATTTCAAATTATTTTTTCCAATATTGCACAAATAGAACTGCCCGGAATTCTCTTCAATGTATTCTGAAAGCTGAAGTTTTATTTTAAGTTATAAGAGCAAACATAAAACAGTAGAGGCTACTAATCAACCAGACATCTGCACTAAACAGGAAGGATCAGCTGGGTGAGACAATTTTCACTTCTGCTGCAAAATGCTGCTTGTGACAAGCATACAAAAATTCTCCAGACAAGAATGAGAAGACACAGGACATGATCCACGTTATTGAGATAGTAAGAGTAACGGCCCACTGCAGTGTGAGGAGCATTATCTTGCACAAGAAAAAAAGCTTTTTTACATCTGAATTTTACACCTAAATGTGGGAACTGGTATATTCTCGTGTTGATTTTTAAGTTAAACATAATCACTTTCTCAGCTTTCAATTTAGTTATGGATCATGTTCCTCATAAACATACATTCTGGTTCATGCTCCACCTTATAGAGCCCACTCGTTTTATCTTCTGCCTGTAAATTCGTATTATTCCCCAAATAGTGTGTTTGGTAATACATCATGGGCGCCATCTTCAAAATGCATTGCATTTACTCAGTAGAACAATTTAGCAGCATCTTCCAAACTTACTGCATCAAACAACAGGGATTTCAGCCACACTGGGTGATATCTTCACTCACTGCACGATCCCCTCCAAGTCATACAGCATCCCAATGTGCAATGATGATGCCTGAGATTGAAGGGAGTTATGAACGCAGCCCAGTCCACCACACACAACAGACTCTCACCCCACCGACTCTATCTATACTTCATACTGCTTTGGCAAAGCTCGCAACATAATCCAGGACCACCTACACCTCTGTATTTCTCTCTTTGACCCTCTGCTCTTATGCTGAAGATGCAAAAGCTTGAAAGCCCATACACCAGATGCAAGAACAGCATCTTCCCCCCTGTTATCAGACACTTGGATCAACCTCATACATGCCAGTGATAAATTCCCAACCTTCCAATCTACCTCCTTGCAATCCTTGTACATTATTTATCTGATCTTGCTCTGTCCAGAACATCTTACAGAACATCTGCAGAAGCTAAAATGAAAAGCTGAAATTGTAATCAAAGAGGTGATTCTTCTTTGTAAGTCACTATTTAGAAGTTATGATGAATGTGATGATTTTGATAACTTAGGAAGTACATTTGTGAAAGTATGTAGAATTTATAAAGTAAATTCAATTCCAAAGATTGCAACGTTGCACTTGTCAAAGGCCAAGTCTTTACTTTCCACTCTCTTCAGAGTCTTCATGGTTTTGTTGGTGCTATTTGAGCATAGATGACAGATGACTCATCTTCCTTTGAAGAAACAAGGTTCTGAAAGAGAAAGAAATACCAATTGTATTTAAGACTGTTGCTGTTGTCGCTGTTTAGATCAGTAAACAGATTACAGCTTGAATTCATACTTATACGATCTGGGATTTCATCAACAAGAATCAATATACTTACAGTGCCTGATGCTTGATTGGAGGACAGTGTATTATCACTGTTGCCTGTAATAAATGCAAACATCACCATTAAAAACTGGTGGATTATGTTGACAAAGGAAACGACAAAAGGAATATAAAAGTCTAAAGCTTACTGCATCTTGCTCTGACAGGAGACCAACATGACATTGAATTCCAGAAAACCCATCTGTCACCTGTATGCTCATACCTGTGCATTTACAGTGAGCTGCAGGAATGGTCAGCATGAACAAGACATCTTTGTAATTCAAGGAAGATTGTGCTGATCACTTCTAGCTCAGTCAGGAGTTGTGCAGAAGAATGTTCTTCAGATGACATAAATGGTGTCTTGGTTTCACTTCCCATCACCAACGACAATGCACAAGAGTGTTGTAACAGCAGCCTGGATGTCACTGGTTGTAACTCTGGAGTGGCTATTGTACCCATTCAGAGTAGGTTAGGGGACCAGAACCCACTTAGAGTAGGTTAGGGGACCAGAGCCCACTTAGAGTAGGTTAGGGGGCCAGAGCACACTCCCTGTAGTTTAGGGGACCAGAACACACCTGGAGAAGGCTGGGGGGGGGGGGGTGAATCCACCCAGAGAAGGTTGGGCTCCTAACTGAGCCTCAGCTGACTGTCCCACTTCATGTTGATGGACAGAATGAGGGACTTTATCCCAGGAATGCCTGATGCTGTTGTAAGGTGGCCAAAGACAGCAGGGTTTCAGACTACTCAGTGCCAATAATCCTCACTGTGATGAAAGATGAAAACATATTTAAATAAAGTAATTTTACCACCAGATGCTTTTGGCTGGAAGGAGATGGATCCATAATGAATACCTTCCTCTGTATCTGTGGAAATATGTTGGAAACAAAGAATTTATTTCTATTTGAAAAAGTCAATGCAGGGTCACGATATGAAACGCTGACCATCACTTTCCCTCCATAGATGCTGCTCGGCCCATAGATCACCTCCAGCAGTTTGAAAAAACCCTCCATGAAAAGTCACATCTCCTAACCTCCTTGTTTTGACTTCTTCCTGGGATGGTGGAAATTACAAGGAGAATTTGAGTTAATTTGGCTTGTGGAGTTTAGAACAATGACAATGGTTCTCATGGAAACATATAAAATTGCAACAGGTAGACCAGTCTGGATGGAGGAAGGATGGTCCCTGTTGGGGGAGACCATGATCAGGGGTAAAGGTTTATGTCAAGAGACAATAAGGATTAAGATGAGGAGAACAAAGAATCTGTTACATTCTCTACCACACATTTGGCTGGAGCCAAATCATTCAGTACATTTTAGGAGTTGTTGAATTTATTGACAGATACACAACAATGGCGAGATACAGGTACAATGAAAATGTTGCCTGCAGCAGCATCAAAGGCATTTTGACTAAAGCAACACAACACAGAAATGAAGCATAAATGACAAAGACCACTGGTTAGTGGGAGTAAAAGACCCATATGTGGACTAAGATCAAGGAATATGGAGAGATATGATCAGCTGAGGTTCAGTTTAGTTTATTGTCATGTGTGCCGAGGTTCAGGGAAAAGCTTTTGTTGCATCAGCAGAAAGACAATATATGAATACGACCGATCCCTTTACAGTGGAACACAGTGGAGTACCGTTGATCCATACTGTGGAACAAGGTCATGAATTTATATTTTTCTCATTAAAACATGAGCAATGTCTGATTTATTGAAAGGTTCATTCAGATTTTACAAGAAAGATGACTCTGTTGTTCATCATATTCATCAAAAATTCTGGAAAAAACAACACTGTCCACTATTTGACCACCAGGGTGAAGGCCAGCCCCGCCGGCAGTCTGTTCTTTTTTTTCATCTTTTCGTTGTTTTAGTGTTTGTTAAAAGTTTGATTTAATGTACTTCAGTTTGTTTTATGTGGGGGGAGGGGAGGGGGAGGGGAGGGGGCATCGGGGGAAACCTTTTTTGGTTCTTACCTTCCCGGAGATGTGATCAAGTTCCGGATCACATTCTCCGGGCTCCGCAGCCTAACATCGATGGAGCCGGGAGCCGCCTCGGACTGTCGTGAGCCCCACTGCGGGGCGCGGACTTAACATCGGAGTGGATCCCTTGCCTGGGATCGCTCCCACCATGGCCTGCGGACTTCCACCAAGGGCTTGCAGTCTCGGGAGAGGCTAGTCCGGAGTTCCAACGCCGCAGATGGTTCAACCAGCCTTGACGTGAGGTTTGTACGCCCGGCACGGGGGAGCTGACATCCCCCTGATGTGGGGCCTGAACGCCTCGACACGGAGGGCCCGAACGCCGCCGGCTACAGGAGTTAAGATCATCCCATCAACGGGGGCTCGAGGCCCACGACCGCAGGAGAACACAAGTGAAGGACTTGAACTTTATTTCACCTTCCATCACAGTGAGGAATGTGGAGGAGTCACTGTGGTGGATGTTCGTGTTAAAATGTGTTTTTGAGTCTGTTGCTTTTTAATTGTATGGCTGACCTGGCCAGTGAAATTCCTCGTATGTTGTAAAACATACCTGGCGAATAAAATCTGATTCTGATTCTGTCCAAGGTAGAAACAAAGAACTGCAGATGCTGGTTAATACACAAAGGGACAGGAAGTGCAGGAGTACCTCTGCAGGTCAGGCAGCATTTCTGGAGGACATGTATAGGTGATGTTTCAGGCGGTGACCCTTGTTCAGACTCAATAGAAGGGTCTCGATCTGAAACATCACCTATCCACCATCTATTAATGATGCTCAAACCATTCTGAAATGTTGTTGTTATTTTCACTTCAGAATAAAATCTGAACTACTGGCAAAGTGAATTGGAGGCATTTAATGCTAGATGATATTTTGTGATAGGAATGGTGACTTTTGAAAGGGCAAGTGTTGTCCATTCTTTAGAGAGCCGCTAACCAAGCTGTTAATCAGGATCAACAGTAAATTAGGAGTATGAATATGTTGTTCATGGTGATGGCTCAACATTCATGGGTTGACCATGATAGTCCAGTGAAAATTAGTCAATTGACCAATGCAGAGTAAGACCTGCAGTTGGATGAGGAAGATTGGGGCTGAGGGGTGAATTGACACAAGAGAGACTGTTGAATTGATCAATTAGTTTGTGCTTGAGGTTCCCTTCCTCACATTCTTGTTACAAAACTGTGAAATAGGTTGCTTCATCAAATACAACACCTTTACAACTAGAGATTCATTGACTGAGTTATCTATTTACCTTCTTGCTTTGTCTTCCTACTCACAGACATATATTCAGCAACACGGCTCATCTCAGGTACCGGGGTCATATTGATTTCTGGAAAATAAGTATTATTTTCTGATTAAGACTTTAATCCGGCTTGATTTGAAAGAAGCAGCAATCCAGTGTTTAAACTGTACCCCATTAATAATGAGATCCACCAGAATGACCAGGAACATGGCTCCAGATGTACGTCAGAGACATTTAATGGTGGGATAAGACCATGTGTATAAAATCAGAGTTCATGGAAACACAGTGTTGCCTAAATTATGACCATATTAGGTTGGTACACAATGCAAAGTTTTCACTTGAGGTTTGAACCACCAAAGTGCAGTGGAGATACCTTGGTCTCCTGGTTTCCTGGCCAATATTTACCCCTCAGTAAATAGGACCATGTTGAGGGCAAATTGGAGACCACATTTTCTACATGACTACACTAGCTATACTTCAACTTCCGGCATGTTTATTTGATCATGGTTTACACAGGGGATGGTGACACAATCACCACGTGGTCAGATCATTGCAGAACAGCACCTGAAATGATACAGCAGACTCCTCATGGCAACGCAGGTAGACAGGACAATCCACATTGCATAAATAATGCTTTAATTGACCACAACAAGTCTGAAATCAATTTCTCAACAACATAAGCACAAACAGATACTTTTCTTATCCAAAATATATTGTTGTTTTCTCCTTGTAACAAAGATAACATTGTCATTGATAATTTGGGGAATCTGTGCTGCATTAAGGATGTCTTCATGTACTTTACCTGTAGGCTTGCGCTTTCTTTGCCAGAACACCACTGCCAGTATAATAACGAGGAGAAGAGCCAGACTCCCGATAATTACAACAATGATGGGTATAGAAGTGTAATTCCCTGTCAAAATAATAAACACAGAGTTCACATTTGTAGAATAAATGGACATCATTCAAAAGTCCCCCAAAGACCAGGCATTAACCACACTGACTAATTTAGACCAGAAGTCTTGAGTTTAACTTGTGATCCAGATTAACTGAGACACAAGGTGCTGCAGATGATAGTTTACCAATAACAGACACAACGTGTTGGAGAAACTCATCAGGTTCGGCAGGTGACATTTCGGGTCGCAGCCCTTTAGTCTGAAGTAGGTCCCGACCCAAAACCTCACCTGTCCATGTTCTCCAGAGATTACTCCAGCACATTGTGTCTTTTTTTTCAGATTAATTGACGTTACTCAGAAAGATCAGAGAGCCACAACTTGCCTCAGTAGCCGTCAGTTAGAGACTGTAAACATTCACACAAGTTTCTATTTCTTGGTTACAATCAGCTGACATTTCCCAGGCAGGAGATGGGAGCTGATGGTTGTCTGATTCAGCTGTGATACTTCCCACTGTACAGTGGACAAATGTCTATCATAGTCTAAGCCTGGAACAATGGTTGAATGAACACTGCTGACAACAGAGTGGAAATTGCCCTCCAGCTTCAATCCTCTCTAACCAGGAGCACAAGAACTGTAAACGTTAGAAATACTCAGCCGTTTGAGCAGTATCCGTGGAAAGGGAAAGAAGTGAGTTCATGTTTTATGATGAAAAAAACGTTGTCAGATTCAAAGAAAGGATCTTTGACCATAGACAATAGGTGCAGGAGTCGGCCATTCGGCCCCTCGAGCCAGCGCCGCCATTCAATGCGATTATGGCTGGACCGGTTCCTCTGTCACAGTTCCCATCTGTCCTGATGATTATAGGGAGGGATAGACGAAAAGGAAAAGGAGGTGGGGTAGCGTTGCTGGTGAGAGAGGAGATTGATGCAATAGAAAGGAAGGACATTAGCGTGGAGGATGTGGAATCGATATGGGTAGAGCTGCGAAACTCTAAGGGGCAGAAAACGCTAGTGGGAACTGTGTACAGGCCACCTAACAGTAGTATTGGAGTTGGGGATGGCATCAAACAGGAAATTGGAAATGCGTGCAACAAGGGTAACACGGTTATAATGGGTGACTTCAATCTGCATGTAGATTGGGTGAATCAAATTGGCAGGGGTGCTGAGGAAGAGGATTTCCTGGAATGTATGCGGGATAGTTTTCTCAACCAACATGTGGAGGAACCAACGAGAGAGCAGGCTATCCTAGACTGGGTATTGAGTAATGAGGAAGGGTTAGTTAGCAGCCTTGTTGTGCATGGCCCCTTGGGCAAGAGTGACCATAATATGGTTGAGTTCTTCATTAGGATGGAGAGTGACAAAATTAAGTCAGAAACAAGGGTTCTGAACTTGAACAAAGGTAACTTTGAAGGTATGAGATGTGAATTGGCCAAGATAGACTGGCAGGTGATTCTTAAAGGGTTGACAGTGGATGTGCAATGGAAGGTATTTAAAGACTGCATGGATGAAGTACAAAAGTTGTTCATACCAGTTTGGCAAAAGAATAAATCGGGGAAGGTGGTGCATCCATGGATAACAAGGGAAATCAGGGATAGTATAAAAACAAAAGATGAGGCATACAAATTTGCCAGAAAAAGCAGCCTACCGGAGGACTGGGAGAAATTCAGAATCCAGCAGAGGAGGACAAAGGGCTTAATTAGGAAAGGGAAAATAGATTATGAAAGGAAACTGGCAGGGAACATAAAAACTGACTGCAAAAGTTTTTATAGATATGTAAAGAGAAAGAGACTAGTTAAAACAAATGTTGGTCCCTTGCAGTCAGAAACAGGTGAATTGATCATGGGGAACAAGGACATGGCAGACCAATTGAATAACTACTTTGGTTCTGTCTTCACTAAGGAAGACATAAATAATCTGCCGGAAATAGCAGTGGAACGGGGGTCAAATAAGATGGAGGAACTGAGTGAAATCCAGGTTAGCCGGGAGGTGGTGTTGGGTAAATTGAACGGATTGAAGGCCGATAAATCCCCAGGGCCAGATAGTCTGCATCCCAGAGTACTCAAGGAGGTAGCCACAGAAATAGTGGATGCATTAGTGATAATTTTTCAAAACTCTTTAGATTCTGGAGTAGTTCCTGAGGATTGGAGGGTAGCTAATGTAACCCCACTTTTTAAAAAAGGAGGGAGAGAGAAAGCGGGGAATTACAGACCAGTTAGTCTAACATCGGTAGTGGGGAAACTGCTAGAGTCAGTTATTAAAGATGGGATAGCAGCGCATTTGGAAAGTGGTGAAATCATTGGACAAAGTCAGCATGGATTTACGAAAGGTAAATCATGTCTGACAAATCTGATAGAATTTTTCGAGGATGTAACTAGTAGAGTGGATAAGGGAGAACCAGTGGATGTGTTATATCTAGACTTTCAGAAGGCTTTCGACAAGGTCCCGCATAAGAGATTAGCATACAAACTTAAAGCACACGGTATTGGGGGTTCAGTATTGATGTGGATAGAGAACTGGCTAGCAGACAGGAGGCAAAGGGTAGGAGTAAACGGGTCCTTTTCAGAATGGCAGGCAGTGACTAGTGGGGTGCCGCAAGGCTCAGTGCTGGGACCCCAGCTATTTACAATATATATTAATGATTTGGACGAGGGAATTCAATGCAACATCTCCAAATTTGCAGATGATACCAAGCTGGGGGGTATAGTTAGGTGTGAGGAGGATGCTTGGAGGCTGCAGGGTGATTTGGATAGGCTGAGTGAATGGGCAGATGCATGGCAGATGCAGTACAATGTGGATAAATGTGAGGTTATCCACTTTGGTGGCAAAAACATGAGGGTAGACTATTATCTGAATGGTGGCAGATTAGGTAAGGGGGAGATGCAACGAGACCTGGGTGTCATGGTACACCAGTCATTGAAAGTAGGCATGCAGGTGCAGCAGGCAGTGAAGAAAGCAAATGGTATGTTAGCATTCATAGCGAAAGGATTTGAGTATAGGAGCAGGGAGGTTCTACTGCAGTTGTACAGGGTTTTGGTGAGGCCACACCTGGAGTACTGCGTACAGTTTTGGTCTCCAAATCTGAGGAAAGACATCCTTGCCATAGAGGGGGTACAGAGAAGATTCACCAGACTGATTCCTGGGATGTCAGGACTTTCATATGAGGAAAGATTGGATAGACTCGGTTTGTACTCGATGGAATTTAGAAGATTGAGGGGGGATCTTATAGAAACCTACAAAATTCTTAAGGGGTTGGACAAGCTAGATGCTGGAAGATTGTTCCCGATGTTGGGGGAGTCCAGAACAAGGGGTCACAGTCTAAGGATAAGGGGGAATTCCTTTAGGACCGAAATGAGGAAAACATTTTTTACACAGAGAGTGGTGAGTCTCTGGAATTCTCTGCCACAGAAGGTAGTTGAGGCCAGTTCATTGGCTATATTTAAGAGGGCGTTAGATGTGGCACTTGTGGCTAAAGGGATCAGGGGATATGGAGAGAAGGCAGGTACGGGATACTGAGTTGGATGATCAGCCATGATCACATTGAATGGCGGTGCAGGCTCGAAGGGCCGAATGGCCTACTCCTGCACCTATTTTCTATGTTTCTATGTTTCTATTATTGATATTTTTCATTCGGATTTTCAACTCCTAAAATTATTTTTGGTCTTCAAGTACTAAAACTGTACTGTGCATGTAACCATTGTCTACTGATGTCAATGAGGTTGAGCACATTATTATTCCAATCCTAATGAGAACATCTTCATGTGTTTTTAGTGTAAAATTGGAGATGGTTGATCCATGCATTAATTCCACACACCAACTAATCTATTCACTCACTGGTTGATATCTCCTGCCCTTTAAGGACAGCTCAACACCCAAAAGCATCAGTCTGCAATGAGGCCAAAGGATGGAGAGGCTGGTGTGCGCGACCCTTGTACAATAAAGTTCAACTTCAGTTCTGCTCCATAGCGAGACTGTGCTAGATGAGCGTACATGTAGAGGCTTCTGCTCAGCCGGGAGCAGATTTCCAACCCGGGAGGTGGTGACAGCACAGTGGGAGTGGGTCTGGGTGGGGGTGGCCTCTATCTTGGTGCAGCGGCTGATGGAGCAGGGTTTTACTGCCACTGAGGCACAGGCAGAGGACAACCAAAGTCTTCATTTCTCAGTGGACTCTCAGCTGACTGTAGTCAGAGCCCTGTTGTCCTCTCCCAGGGGCAGACTGCTGCTCACCAGGAGTAAGGATTAATAACACCAACCTATAGCACACAGTGACCATCAGGGAGCAGGTTGCTGTGTTCAGTCAAATAATCACATCAGATGATGCATTGCAGCAGTTGAGTCAAGTCAAGTCAAACTGTAAACATGTCACAAAGAGATGACACAATGAATGTGGCACGGTGGCGCAGCGGTAGAGTTGCTGCCTTACAGTGAATGCAGCGCCGGAGACCCGGGCTCGATCCCGACTACGGGTGCTGTCTGTACGGAGTTTGTACGTTCTCCCCGGGACCTGCATGGGTTTTTCTCCAAGATCTTCAGTTTCCTTCCACACTCCAAAGACATACAGGTCTGTAGGTTAATTGGCTTGGTAAATGTAAAAATTGTCCCTAGTGGGTGTAGGATAGCGTTAATATGCGGGGATCGCTGGTTGGCATGGACCCAGTGGGCCGAAGGGCCTGTTTCCGTGCTGTATCTCTAACTAAACAGTAATGGTTGGTATAATTGAGATTCTTTTTATGGCTGTTCTCTGTCCAGTTATTACCATGGCACAATGAAGAGAGAGTGTGAAGACAAGACTCAATAATGCTCTTTCATCACATCAATGGCATCATTGCTCATTTATGCATCATTTACTCAGTCTGAACAGAATGGATTGTGGAAGGATGCTCCCTTCAGTGGAAAGGCTGAGCGCAAAAGGTTATAGGTTTAAAATAAAGGGGAAAGCATGTTAGAATGACATGAGGAAAATCTTTTTAGGCAGCAGGTAGTTGGAGTCTGAAGTGTACTATCTGCATCAGTTGGGGAGCTGGGTTCCATCATGGCTTCCCAGAGAGAACTGGACAAATATATAGTGATGTAAAAGCTGCAATGTAATGGCAAAATGAGGGGGTAGAATTAGCGAGTTGCTCTGGAGGAGAGTTAGCATGGATACGATGGGTCAAATGGCCACCTTCTGTGCTACAACCATTGCACAATTCTATGATTGCATGATGCCATTATCTGTGAGGAATTAAAGTGTTCCTGTTGGGACATTGATACTTTCCACTTTGTGCTTCACTGACTCTTCATTGATCTATGTGTGGTGGAGATTGTTTCTTTGTGCCTGGGCGTTTACAGGATCTTCCTCCATTAGGGATCAGTGCTTTGCCTTCTGTCAGCATTGTACAAAATGTCTTTCACCGAGGCTTGGGGCCGCATGAAGGGCAGGGATTAATGGATGGGTGGGATTGGGAGGAAAGGGTGTGTTTAGTTTAGAGAAACAGCGCGGAAACAGGCCCTTCGGCTCGATGAGTCCGCACCAACCAGCGATTCTCACAGACTAACACTATCCTACACTCTGTGTCGAGATAACGAAGAGCAGAAGCTAAGAAACTTACTGTTCACCTGCAGATGATATGGAATGAAAACCTTGGCTGTGCTTTGATGAAACAAACCACATGTCCATTTCCTTCTTACTCCATCAGCTTTTGCAATAATCAGCTGCGAAGAATTGTCCTCCTGCTTTGTTTGCATGAGATCTTTTTCCTCTACAACTTTGCCTTCATCATTGATCCAAACCAGTCTCATTGACTCAGTAACACGAGACACAGAGCAGGTCAGGGTAATCTTTCTTCCCTCAGGCACTGCGCCAGGTGGTTCAGTCGTGACTGTGGAAAGAAGAAAATTGTAAAACAATGCATTTTGTCTGGATTGTGTTGTGTTTTTCTCAGTACTTTGACACCAGTATCTGGCATTCTAAGTGTGTAAAATTATATTGCACAACGAGAGTTAGAGGCATAGTCATACAGCATGAAACAATACAGTCCATCCAGCCCAACTCATCCATGTCGACCAAGATGCTCCATCTAAAATATTTTCCCACATTGGGCCCATATCCCTCTGCACCTTTCCCATCCATATACCTCTCCAAGTGTCTTTTCCATAATCATTCACAACAGTTTTTAACTAATTATACAAAGAGCAACCAATGTCCACATCATTGTCTCTGGCCACAGTTTTGGCCACAACTCTCATCCAGGTGAATATTCCACAAAATACATTCTGTTTTAAGCCTCCAGTGAGCCTTCAAAAATTAGGATGGGTCGTTTGGGGTCAAAGAAACTTGGGGAATGTGTTAAGAGAAGTTGAATGATTTTGAAAATATTTTTGGTAGAAGCTCATTTGCACCAATGTGAATCACATTTCATCATATTCCCTCTCTTATGTATAAAGCAATGTGTTTTCAGCAAAATACATGAAAATAACATTCGATGTGCTTCCCAATAATGTTGGTTTAGGGCAGATTTTGGGTTCAGCAAAATACAAATAAGTTGAAGAGGAAGCTGTGGAGGTAAAATAATTCTTCAAACTTGGGAATATCTGCTGACATTGCAGTCTGTACTCAGATTAGAAACACTACACCAGTAACTTAATTCTTGAAAGTAGTAACATCCAGTCTCCTACCTGTAACTGTGATTAGTTCAATGGTCACATATATATTTGATCCCATGGAACATGTGTAAACTCCAGCATCTGCAAACTGCACGGGGACAATCCTCACATGGAAATTCTTGCCATTCACATTTCCCTCTGTGGTTTCCAGTCGATTCCCAAAGTAGCTCCTGTCGACATGTATCGGCTCAGACCTGTGAGAAGAAGCTATTTCCTTCTCTTGATCCTGTACACGTTGTGATCTCCAAGTCCATTTGGTTTCACCGTGCTCAGGAGAAGCTTCACAAATCAGGTCCAGTTCACTGTGATCTGTGACTGAGCGATAAACTGTGTACGTCTTGTTGTGTAAACCTGCAAGAGAGGGTCAGGCAACAAAGAATTAGATTTCCACACACACCGAGATACAATGTTGTGAGTTTCCACAGGGACAAACCCCGGCTCTGGGATGTCAGCTGGGATCCCTGGTTCTGGACTCGCCCAACATGGATAACATTTTTCCTGCATCTAGCTTGCCCAATCCCTTAATAATTTTATACGTTTCTACAAGATTCCCTCTCATCCTTCTAAATTTCAGTGAATATAAATGCAATTGATCCATTCTTTCATCATTTGTCATTCCGCCATTCCAGGAATTAACCTGGTGAACCTACGCTGCACTCCCTCGAGAGCAAGAATGGCCTTTCTCAAACTAGGAGACCAAAACTGCACACAATACTCCAGGTGCGGTCTCATTAGATTAGATTCTTTATTTGTCATTCAGACCTTTCGGTCTGAACGAAACTCTGTTCCCCTGCAGTCATACATATAATTTAAAAATAAATAAATAAAAATGACAGAACACACAATAAACACAAATTTAACATCCACCACAGTGAGTTCACCAAACACCTCCTCACTGTGGTGGAAGGCAAAGTCTTAAAGTCTGTGTCTCTTCCCTCTTTGTTTCCCTCTGCGCCGAGGTGATCCCAGGCCTCAGACGCCGCGACCGCACTGGGCGACGGCAATCAAGTCAGTCCCGCGGCTCAACCATGCCCCACGAACGGGCCGGCTCAACTCCGCGGCCCGGGGGGTCCACCGGGCCCGCAGACGGGCCGCTGCAACCGCTCCGGGACCAAGTCGGTTCGCCGCCCAGGGACCGAGTCGGGCCTCCGCCGCCGCTGTTGCCGCCGCCGCTGGAACCGCCCCGGGACAGAGCCGGGCCGCTGCCGACGCCTCCGCAGCCGCAGGAACCGCTCCGGTAGTCGGGCCGCCGCTGCTGCCGCCGCCGCCGCTGCTGGAACTGCTCCGGGAGTCGGGCCGCCGCCGCCGCCGTTGCTGCCGCCGCTGCTGCTGGAACCGCTCCGGGAGTCGGGCCGCCGCCGCCGCCGCTGCTGCCGCCGCTGCCGCCGCTGCTGGAACCACTCCAGGAGTCGGGCCGCCACCGCCGCTGCTGGAACCGCTCCGGAGTCGGGCCGCCGCCGCCGCTGCTGCCGCCGCTGCTGGAACCACTCCGGGAGTCGGGCCGCCGCCGCCGCCGTTGCTGCCGCCACTGCTGGAACTGCTCCGGGAGTCGGGCCGCCGCCGCCGTTGCTGCCGCCGCGGCTGCTGGAACCGCTCCGGGAGTCGGGCCGCCGCTGCTGCCGGAACCGCTCCGGGAGTCGGGCCGCCGCCGCCGGAACAGCCCCTGGGCCCGAGGCCGCCAGCTCCGCCATTAGGCCTCGGCGCAGACAGAGACGGGGAGTACGACAGAAAGTCGCACCCCCCCCCTCAGAAGGAAGAGACCCGGACATGTTACTCCCCCCCCCACCCACATACACACACAATCTAACAAAACGAACAAACCCAACTAAAAACAGGACAGAAAAATAAAATAAGAAAATAAGAAAAATGTGGCTCATCAGGGCCCCGTACAACTGCAGCTCCTATACTCAAATCATCTCGCTATGAAGGCCAACATGCCATTTGCTTTCTCCATTGCCTGCTGTACCTGCATGCTTACTTCAGCACGATGTCCAAGTCACCCTAATCATAAAGCTGGTGTCCTGTTGACATCGCAACAACCTGAAACCCAGTGCTCTTAAGACAGTGGAATTGATTGTAGACTCAATCCTCCCCTCCTGATTGTAGAGCTCCCCCTCCCCTCCCCTCCCCTCCCCTCACTCATCTTCAACAACATCACAGTCACAACTGTGGAGTCATTTAATTTCTTCGGAACCATCATCTCCAGCGACCTTAAATGGGAGGCCACCATCGACTGCACAGTCATAAAGTCCCAACAGAGGATGTACTTCCTGCGGCAGCTGAGGAAACACAACCTGCCACAGGCAATGATGGTCCAGTTTACACTACCATGGTAGAGTCTGTCCTCACCTTCTCCATCACGGTCTGGTTTGGCTCAGCCACCAAGCACGACACCCGGAGGCTGCAGCGAATCGTCCGATCAGCGAGAAGGTTATTGGCTGCAACCTTCCCTCCATTGATGAACTGTACACTGCAACGGCCAGGAGGCGAGTGGGCAAGATCATCTCTGACCCCTCTCACCCTGGTCACAAACTCTTTGTATCACGTCCCTCTGGCAGGTGAGTCCGGACTATCAAAGCTGCCACAGCCAGATATAAAACAACTTCTTCCCACGAGCCGTAGCTCTGCTCAACAGCCAAAAGTCGGTAGCCTCGTTTCACTCCGGTACTTAATTTTCTCATGTTTCAATTATAATGTTTTATTTTTAATTGTCTGTTGTATATCGTGTTTTTACCATATGTGAGCAAACACTGTCAAATTCCTTGTGCATGATTACATGGCCAATAAAATGTTATTCTGATCCTGATCCTGATATTTCCTCTGCATTTATACTTGAATTAGTTCATATTTTCCTGTTCTGTTATACACTGAAAACTAGATGTTATTTCCATCACTGGATATTATTCTCTTTGATTCATGCAGGTGAACGGAAATGAATCCCTTGGTTCTCCTGTGTGGCTCCATCAATCTTAGTGCCACCATGTTATATTTACACCGTGTCCCAGGGTAAAGGCAATGCCCACATCCTGCAGTGTGGAAGCCCACGGGTGGAGTCAGTGCTCACTATACAACAAGTGGAACAGTTTGATATCAAGAACTATTTAATACCTGCCGCAAGGCAGCTTTGGACTCACCCTTATCCACTTCAACATTGGTGTCTCCAGTGAGAACAATGGAGCTATTTTCCTGTACTTCCCATGTGTACAGATTGGGATTTCCTGCTCCAACGTGTTGGATCATCAGATAGACGGCGTTATACAGATGGATCTGATCAGTGTTGTTCCTCCTGTTCTGCTGAGATGAGCCTCTTGGTTTCCAGTGAAGACTGACGGTATCTGGGAGTCTGGAGATGGTACAGCTGAGGGTGACGTCACTGCCCATTACTGGCCTCGGTGAGTCGGCCTCAACTGTGGAAACAGACACATGTGGTTCAGTTCACCAACAGCTCTCTGAACTGCTGAGGGCAGAATTGTCTTTTACCTGCAGACAGACAGTCGGCCGAATGTTGAGCAGTCATGCTCAGTGATGGCATCAACACTTCCTGGTAGTGACCACCTGTCCCCCTACACCCCTCATCAACACTTCCTGGTAGTGACCACCTGTCCCCCTCACCCCCCACATCAACACTTCCTGGTAGTGACCACCTGTCCCCCTCACCCCCCACATCAACACTTCCTGGTAGTGACCACCTGTCCCCCTCCCCCCCCTCATCAACACTTCCTGGTAGTGACCACCTGTCCCCCTCACCCCCCTCATCACCACTTCCTGGTAGTGACCACCTGTCCCCCTCCCCCCCCTCATCAACACTTCCTGGTAGTGACCACCTGTCCCCCTACACCCCCTCGTCAACACTTCCTGGTAGTGACCATCTGTCCCCCTCACCCCCCACATCAACACTTCCTGGTAGTGACCACCTGTCCCCCTACACCACCTCGTCAACACTTCCTGGTAGTGACCATCTGTCCCCCTCACCCCCCACATCAACACTTCCTGGTAGTGACCACCTGTCCCCCTACACCCCCCTCATCAACACTTCCTGGTAGTGACCACCTGTCCCCCTTGCCCCCCACATCAACACTTCCTGGTAGTGACCACCTGTCCCCCTCACCCCCCTCATCACCACTTCCTGGTAGTGACCACCTGTCCCCCTCCCCCCCCTCATCAACACTTCCTGGTAGTGACCACCTGTCCCCCTCACCCCCCTCATCAACACTTCCTGGTAGTGACCACCTGTCCCCCTCACCCCCTCATCAATACTTCCTGGTAGTGACCACCTGTCCCCTTCACCCCCACATCAACACTTCCTGGTAGTGACCACCTGTCCCCCTCACCCACACTTCCTGGTAGTGACCACCTATCCCCCTCGTCCCCCTCAACACTTCCTGGTAGTGACCACCTGTCCCCCTCGCCCCCCTAGTCTCCCTCACCCACACTTCTAGGTGGTGACCACCTGTCCCCCTCACCCCCCTCATCAACACTTCCTGGTAGTGACCACCTGTCCCCCTTGCCCCCCTCACCCACACTTCCAGGTAGTGACCACCTGTCCCCCTCGCCCCCCTCATCAACACTTCCTGGTAGTGACAACCTGTCCCCCTCACCCCCCTCATCAACACTTCCAGGTAGTGACCACCTGTCCCCCTCACCCCCCTCATCAACACTTCCTGGTAGTGACCACCTGTCCCCCTCACCCCCCTCATCAACACTTCCAGGTAGGAATGTTTTTAGTAGAAACACAGAACTGCAGATGCAGGTTAATATATAAAAGGACATAAAGTGCAGGAGTAATTCAGCAGGACTGGTAATATGAATATCACTGCCCGTTAATTGGTACACGTGACAATAAAAGACCTTTGAACTCTAGAGAACATAGATAGGTGACGTTTCAGGTCGAGACCCTTCTTCAGACTCGTTATATTTCTTGGATGTCTTTAACAGAGATTATATGGGCGTGAATAAAATCATGAGAGGCATATCTATAGTAAACGCACATGGTCTTTTTCCCAGGATTGGGGAATCAAAAACTAGATAGTACATGGTTAAGGTGAGGGGGACAGATTTGATATACCCCTTAATGTGAGGGGCAGTTTTTTGACAAAGAGAGGTACATGAACATAATTTATGGAATAATCGAGCAGAGGAAGTGTTTGATGCAGGTACTACATTTAAACAGGTATATGGAAAAAAAGGTTGAAATGATATGGGCCAAAGGAGGGCAAATTGGACGTTTAGATGGGGAGTTGGTCAGTATGGATGAATTGGGCCAAAGGGCCTGTTTCCGTGCTGTGTGACATTATGACTCTATTACCTTTAATCCCAAATAGTTCCCACTGTCTCAGGATTTTCCCAGCGGGCTGTGTCTGATTCCAGGTGAACTGTCCTGCAAGTTCGAATGTGGGCATCCTGATCCTCAGATTAAGGGTACCCCAGTCCGCATGCATCCTCTGGGAAATGCCTGGTATTTGACTGTACTCATCACTCCATTGTACGGCCCACTGCTGATCTCCTCTGCGGAAAGTGGCCAATCGCTTTGTGGTTTGTTGCCCTGAGTGTGGCCTCCATTCCAAGTCAATGGGGCCATTTCCAGGACTGTCTGGTCCTTTCAATACAAAGTTGCCTTCCTGATGGACAAAGTAAATAGAATCTCCACTTCCTGTAGGAAAAGAGAACAAATGTGTAAATGTTGGACAATCATTTTTCACTGACCTTGTCATTAGCAACATTGCAGAGAATTAATCGTTACTAAGTTGTACGTTATAATTCATCATCATGGAACAGAATGGACACAGGCCCTCTGCAGCAAACTGTCCACGCAGACCAGTGGGTCTCCATGGAGACACAAGAAAATGCAGATTCTGTAATGTTGATCAAACACAAAGTGCTGGAGAAACTCAATGGGTCCGGCAGCATCTGTGGAGGGAATGGATTGATGTCATTTCATGTCAGGATCATTCTCAGACTGATGGAATGGGAGAATGACAACTGGGGAAGGGAAGTAGGCATGAGACAAAGCATGGAGAGTGATAGGTGGATACAGGTGGGGAATGGTGATGAGTAGATGGATGGAGAGAATGACAAAATGGAGGGAGACGTGGAGACAAAAGGTTGTCAGTATAAACATGTGTAATAACAAGGTCCAGACATTAGAAGAGGTTGTTTGTTGTAGTAAACACACAGAGCTCAAATACTTGGGTGTTGTGAGCTCAAGCTCAGCAACGAATCTAACTAGAGGCTGGACTAACAGACTAGATAATATGAGACTCTCAACCAGATGTCTGTTTGAGTACACAGCGGCATGCAGTAAAACATGACATGGATCAGGTCAACTAATACTGACTGATCTACAGTCAGGTCAGTAACAGAGGGAGGGATATGGGTGGAAGTGGAGCAAGAACATAACAGGAAAACTCTGCAATTGGAAGGGGTGGGAAATGAGTTGAAAGAGGAAGGGAAGAGAATAGGATAACTGGGTGGTGGGATAAATGTGTGCACAATGAAGGGGGGGGGAGAAGTGGTGTTGAGGGAAGTGTTATTTGAAATTTGAGAATTCGGTATTCATAACAGAGTAAGACCACTCACACTGGAAGAAAATATTCCACTCAAATTTCAGGATCAATAAGCGACATCAAAACTCAATCATGACTTTAAGTATGAAGAACAAACCCTTATCACTTACCAGTGGGCTCCTGATAGTACGGGACAAAAAGCCGGGGCAGGTCTTGATGAAACAAACCACATCTCCAGTTCCCTCTGCCTCTCTCAGCTTTCTGAATAACCAGACTCTGTGATTTCTCTTCCACAGTCAGTGTCTTTTCGCCAACACGTTTGCCATCGCCATTGATCCAAACCAGTCTCATTGACTCGGGGACGTGAGACACAGAGCAGGTCAGGGTAACGGTGTCTCCCTCAGTCACTGCATCAGACGGTTCAGCTGTGACTGTAGAAACAAGCAGGTTGTTTACATTTTAAACAATAAGATCGTTCATCAGTGAACTCAGTGGCAACATTCTGTCTCCTACCTTTCACTGTGATTAGATCAATGATGGAAAATCGATTTGATTCCAGAAAACATGTGTAAATTCCGGCATCTTGAAACAAAACGGGAACAATCCTCACACTGAAATCCTTGCCATCGAAGGGTTTCCCTGAGGTCACCAGTCGATTCCTGAAGTTGGTCCCTTTGACATTGATGGGCTGAGAACGTTCTGCTGATGCTATTACTTTCCACTGGTGAAGGTGATGAGGTGCCCAGGTCCACTCAGCACTGGAATAGCCATGACCATAACTAGAACAAACCAGGTGAAGTTCACTGTGATCTGTGCTGGAGCGGTAAAGTGTGTATCTCCCCTCATGTAAATCTGTATCAGGGAGACAGAGGAGAACTCCTTTCAGTATTACAGTTACCGTGCCACACACAGATTCGCAACCGTATTCTTATAAACATTCGTGGTGTTTTGTTCAGCTGATCAAGTTTCAAATGTAACATCTTTCATGAATGCCGCACTAAACTCATCAGATCTTTATCAAATACAATGAGCTGTACATTGGGCAGTAACTTGCAGTGAAGTTTGGATATTCCACTCTACATTTCAACATTAGGTTCGCCCCCACACCCGGACTGTCCGGGAATCTCAGTCCCGGGATGGGATGAAACCTCCCGGAGACTCCCGAGAGAGAGCGGTCTGGGAGGGAGGGAGGTCTCTCTCTCTCTCTCTCTGTCGCTCTCTCTCTGTCTCTCTGTCGCTCTCTCTCTCTCTGTCGCTCTCTCTCTCTCTGTCGCTCTCTCTCTCTCTCTCTCTGTCGCTCTCTCTCTCTCTCTTTTTTTTTTTTTCATTTCAAAAACTTTATTCAACACAAATCATAAAATACAACACATCAAAACACAATCAAAAATCACACTATAATGAACAGATCATTGTAGTACAGCAGTACATTCATTTATAATCGCCTCAACCCCACGCGGCGACCAGCGCTGACGGAAGGCCTCCAGAGTCCCCGTCAACACCGCGTGTTCCCTCTCCAGGGACACACGTGCACGGACGTAGGCCCGAAAGAGGGGCAGGCAGCCGACTCTCGCCTGACCGTCGACAGCCCGCTGCCTGGACCCACGAATGGCCATCTTGGCCAGGCCAAGGAGCAAACCGACAGGTAAGTCCCCCCCCCACACTCGGCTCTCCCCACTCCCCGCCTTGTGTCCAAACACCAGGATTGTGGGGCTAAAATGCAGCCAGAACTTGAGGAACAGCCCCTTCAGATATTGGTACAGGGGCAGTAACCTCACACACTCCATATACACATGGAATACGGTCTCCTCCTCTCCGCAGAAAATACATGCGGCAGACGAGCCCGTGAACCGACTCAAAAGTTTATTACAAACCACCGCTCCATGCAGCACTCTCCACCCCAGGTCCCCAATATAAAGGGGTACAACTCCCTTATAGAAGGACCCCCACTGGGGCCCCCCGCCGCCTTCGGATGGTAACACCGTCCTCCATGGTGAGTCAGGACGGGAGACGAAGGCACGGTGGTTCAGAATGTGCAGGAGCATCCTATACAGTGCGCGTCTCCTTGCATCACAAAATGGCATGCTGGTCATCTCAGAAAGGCAGCTCAGATTATGCGGAGCCGGAGGCCGAGAAATATCCCGAAGCCTAGGCCCGATGAGCAGATCTGATGGAGCGGGGGTAAGCTCTATCTGAACCACTCTAGGCTCGCGCCTCTCCTCGACAACCACCATGACAGGATGAGGACCAGCCACACCCGCAGCCACAACATCCCCCTCTCCTCGTGGAACAACACTCTGGCTGAACACCACCAAATTCCTCACTCTTAACACATCCCTATAGAAAACAGGCAAGCCCCTTAGAGCGGGTCGACTGACACCCGCCACCGGGAGCCGCGAGACCCCCCTTAGGCAACGACCCTGACGAAAAAAATACGTGGCCAGAGCGTGCCATCAGGGAGGGTTCTCTACATACATGTATCTCCGCAGAGTCCTGAGACGGAGAGCCGCCACCTGGGTGCGCACGCACACCAAGGACTGGCCGCCCTCCTCTAACGGAAGACTCAGGACCGCCGCGGAAATCCAATGCTTCCTATTTCCCCAAAAGAAATCCACCAGCTTCTTCTGTATAGCAGTTACAAATATAGAGGGCGGGACAAGAGTAGCCAGCCGGTACCATAACATAGAGGCCACCAGCTGGTTTATGACCAGCACCCTCCCCCGAAAGGAGAGAACTCCAAGCAGGCCTGACCAGCGCCCCAGCCGGGCAACCACCTTCGTCTCCAACTCTTGCCAGTTTGCCGGCCAAACATCCTCAGTGGGACTCAGGTACACCCCCAGATAGAGGAGGTGCGTGGTACTCCACGCATACAATGCCATCTCCTCCGGCAGGGAGTCTACCCGCCACTGACCCACCAAAAGTCCAGAGCACTTACTCCAGTTAATCCTAGCAGAAGATGCAACCGAGAATATCTCCTGGCAGTCACGCATCCTCCGCAGGTCACCAGGATCAGTGAACATAAGAAGTACGTCATCGGCATACGCCGATAGAATCACCTCAACCCGCGGGCCAGGTAGGGCCAGGCCTGTCAACCTCCTCCGAAGAAGACACAGGAACGGCTCCACACAGACCGAATACAACTGGCCCGACATAGGGCACCCCTGGCGGACCCCCCTCCCAAAATGAAAAGGAGATAGCACCGCGCCATTAACCTTTACAAGACACTCCGCAGCAGCGTACAAAAGCCGGACCCGGGCCACGAAGTGTGGTCCAAACCCAAACGCTTGCAACGTCCCAAATAGGTATTCATGCTCTACCCTATCAAAAGCCTTCTCCTGATCAAGAGACAGAAAAGCAGCTGACTCACCAGTACCCTGGACTAAATGAATCAGGTCCCTAACCAGGTGGATGTTATCCTGGATGGACCGGCCAGGGACTGTATAAGATTGATCAGGATGAATCACTTGATGCAGCACGGAGCCCAGGCGATTTGCCATTGCCCGTGCAAAAATTTTATATTCTGTGCAAAGGAGAGAGACTGGACGCCAGTTCTTCAACAAACGGAGTTCGCCCTTCTTAGGCAGCAAGACAACAACCGTCCTACGCCACGAGAGAGGCATCACTCCAGTCGCCAGGCTCTCCCCCAGCACCAACATATAGTCACCCCCTAGGATGTCCCAGAATGCTCTAACAAACTCCACCGTCAACCCATCTAGCCCGGGGGACTTACCCCTCCTGAGCTGATGCAAGGCGCGAGTCAACTCCTCCAAAGATAAGGGGCCATCAAGAAGATCAGCCTCCCCCCTATCTACGGTCGGTAGACCCTCCCACAGATCTTGCTGAGCCTCCACACTGAATCCTTCCGCAGAGAACAGGGACCCATAAAAGGACCTAACCAAGGCATTAATCCTCTCTGGATCAGTGACAGAGGAGCCGTCATCTGCAAGCAACTCCACGAGCTGTTTTCGAGCTCCCCGCCCCTTCTCCAAAGAGAAAAAGAAAGGCGACGCTCGGTCCAGCTCGTGCAGCATCTGGACCCGAGACCTCACATAAGCGCCTCGAGATCGCTCAAGCAGCAGACTCCTCAAAACCTCCTTCTTCCTCTGAAACTCTCCCCATTCGCTGGAGTCTTCACCAAACTGACCCAGGCGAGACTCAGCGTCCTGTATCTCCCTCTCCAGCTTCTCGACCGCTGAGTCCCGCCTCCCAGTCGACCCCCATGTATATTCCTTACAAAAGAGACGGATGTGAGCTTTACCCACATCCCACCACTGCCTAAGGGAAGAGAAGCACCTCTGCCTCTCTCTCCACTTCACCCAAAACCGAGTGAATGACTCCCGGAAACACCGATCCTCCAGCAGCCTGTTGTTAAAGTGCCAGTACGCGGACCCAGCCCGAGCGCACGCTGGATTGAAATCCACACGCACCAGACAATGGTCCGAGCACGGCACCAGCCGCATTGAGGCCGCTGAGACACGGGAAACAAACGCTCGGGAAATATAAAACCGATCAATGCGGGAACCACCGCCCTCAGACCTCCGCGAAAAAGCAGTGGAATCAGGGTGAAGGTCCCTCCAAACATCAACCAACTCAAAGGAGTCAATCAAGCCTCTCAGCTTCTTCGCTACAGCAGGCGCACACTGAGTACCAGAACGGTCCCGCACCTCAAGTGTGCAATTAAAGTCCCCACCAAGGAAGACACACTCTCCCCTATCAATAGTGCCCAACAGAGCATTCACCTCCCGAAGCAGGCCGGCCTGCATCGTGCCGGAGCTAGGGGCATACACGTTAATGAAATGCAACGGCATGCCATCCAGGCTCACGGCCAGATGGAGCAAACGTCCTGGCACCACTTCCTGCACTTTTAAAATGCTTGGCAGAAAATTTGGGGCCAACAGAAAAGCCACCCCACTCGAATTTGAGCTGAGATGGCTCATATAAACCCTCCCTTCCCACTCCAGTTGCCAGGTAGGTTCATCACTAGCAACGGTATGTGTCTCTTGCAGATAACAAACTGCAAATCTCCCCTCCCTTAGGGCTGATAAGAGCTGAAATCTTCGAAAACTCGCTCTACTCCCATTTAAATTTAATGTAGCTACTGTGAATGTGTAGACACATTAGATTGTGACCCTCACACTCCCTGTAGTCACAGGAGGTCCTTTTCTGAGGACCTTCAACAAACCCCAAAACTGCCCCAAATCCGAGTCAGAAAGACCACTATCCTTGTTACTAAGGATAGCCTCGAGACTCTCCCGCACATCTAGCCAATCCTCCCATCTCCTTGTAGCGGCAAACCATAATGTTTTGGGAGCACGACTTATTTTTAAGAACTCTCGCACCTCAACAATAAGCTTCGCCTCAGACACGGCCTTGGAGTCTGGGCTCTCAGCCAACCCGCTCGCACCTGAATCAACAACCTCAGAAAGACCAGAACTGTCTGACACAACACTCTCTGAGCCCCCCCCACTGGCCGCATCGCTATCCTCCTCCACAGCCATGACACGACCCCCCGGATCAATGCTGGGGGTGGGTCCCAACACCCCTGCCTGAGACTCGCAGCCCTCTGAATGGCTGGGCTCCTGCACGCTACCATCACCCTCCTCCTCTGGGCCTGGGGAAGCAACAACAAGAGGCATCCCCAGGGCCTGTGGAACACTGGCACCCTCGGAGTCCGAAAGAGGATCACGTCCCATAACAGCCCTGACCTCCACATCATCCAGAGTGCCCTCTCCACAGGCATCACCCAGAGAATCACCACCTGCCATTAACCTCACCCCAGACAACTCATCCGGTGAGGCATCCCGCCCCCCAGCACCTCCACTGGCACTGATATGGAGCACAGACTTGAACGACAACACCCCCGAAACTCCCCCCTCAGCCTGACTCTGCGCATCCCCCGTCACAGAGGGCACACTACCAGAGGAGCCAACCACGTCACCTAACGTGCTAGCACCCTCAGTGGGCCTCTGAAACGAGGGGACCTCATCCGACCCAGAGGGTACACCCCCAAGGGAGCTAACCACAGCACCCGCCGAGATAACTCCCTCAGAGGGCCCCTGAGATGAAGGGACAGACTCCCGCCCAGTGGACACAACTCCACCGGAATCAACTTCAGCACCCAGTCCGGTGACACCCGCTGTAGATCCATGAAGAGAAGGCCCAACCACCGACCCAGAAGACACCGGGTCAAGGCCACTTTCAGCCACCTCAGTGGTGGAAAGCCCGGAGAAAGACATCCCCCTCGCTCTGGACCCACGCCCTTCCTCCTCTTCACCAGGCAAATGCCTCCTTTTAGTCCCACTCGCATGCGGAGGTGCGGTAACCTCCATAAGGGAAGGGTCATCCGCCTCCACATTACCCCCAACCACTTTGCCACCCACACGTTTAGGCTTCTTGACCCCCTTCCGAGCCACCCCAACTCCCCCCTGGGCCCCAGCAGGCGCAGTCTGCACCACACTGGAGCTAAACTCACCCGATTGCACTTTCTTCGCTCGGGCAGCCCTATCCCTCTCCTTCTTCTTATTGTGCTTCCCCTGCTTCTCCCAAAACCCCCCCTCAACACTCCCCTCCTCCTGCGCCCCACCTCCATCCACCGCCACAGGCGCAAGACGTGGGGGACGTGGGGGGCGTGGGCTCTCACCGCCCAGGGTCCCCAAAGCGGAACCTCTGGACCCAGAAGGCTTAGCACTGCCGCCCCGGGTCACCAAGGCAGAACTGGCAACCTTAGCCGGGTCAGCAGTACCACCCCGCGCCGCTGAGGTTTGACCAGCCACCCCAGATGGGCCAGCAGTGCTTTCCTGGGCCACTACACTAGAACCTCTAGCAGTGCCCCCGCGAAAAAGACACTCCCTACGGAGATGTCCAAATTCGCCGCACGCATGACACCGTGCCTTGCCCCAACTCCAACGCACGGTTCTGGGTACACCCTTATGCACCACCTCAAAACTCCCCTCGGCACCATCCCCCTCACCCACCTTCATGAACACCCTCCTCTTGAAACTGAAGACCCCTTTTTCCTCCGGGTCCCCCCCGGGATGCAAGAGACGAAAACATTTAGACCGCACCTCCCCGAACTTGGACAGGTGTGGAATAAGCACTGCATCCGAAAAATAAGTGGGGCAGCTCCGCAGGAGAACCGGTCTCACCCTGGATACCCACGGATCCACCTGTACGTGGACCCCCCCCACTGAGATCCCCTCCTCCAACGCTCGGGCCACACACTCCCGGGTCTTAAGTATCATCTCCACCTTTCCCCGTTCGAGCTCAGAAGAGACAATAGCCCCCCTCCCAAGAAGTTCATTCATGGCCTTCGTAATTACCCCCCTCGACATCATAGGCCCAGTTTGAACAGAAATACCAAAACTGTCCCCATCCAAGTCAACATGAGGCTCAAGCTCAGATGGCCTCGCACCCGCCACTGATGCCGTCGCTGCGTAGGTCCGGACCTTCGGCCGCGCCCCTTCCATCGCCATCCTCACAGAGGCACAAACCAGCTCCAAGCCCCTCAGCAGCACAGCTCCAAGTTAAGTCCCAGAGACAGTCACAGTCAAAGACAGGCAGCAGAAAACAGAAACCTCCAGCTGAAGCAGGAAAATCCCCAGGTTCGTCCACAGCCAAGAGCAGCTTTTGGGAAACTCGATCCCAGTCGCGCTGGACGCAAAAGTACCTTCTTCACATTAAGCCAGGCAGCCGCACTGACAAAATGACTTTAGGGCAGAGAAGCGGAGCCAAAAACGACAAAGACACCGCACAACTTCAGCCCACTGAGATCACAGGCACTCTTGGCAATCCGCCAACGCCAACCGCACCCTCGACAATGTGGAGAAACTCAGGAATCTTCACACAGATGGAGGCTCCCCAGACCAGAGAAAAGCTTCAACAGCCCAACAATAAGTTGAACTATGAAGCCCCCCTGGGTCTGTGCCCTCTCCAACGGCAAAATCCTGGAAAGGCTGCTCCAATCCTTCTCAACTGCAGAGCTGAGAAGAAAACACGACCTCTCTCTCTCTCTCTCTCTCTCTCTCTCTCTCTCTCTCTCTCTCTCTCTCTGTCGCTCTCTCTCTCTCTGTCGCTCTCTCTCTCTCTCTGTCGCTCTCTCTCCCTCTGTCGCTCTCTCTCTCTCTCTCTCTCTGTCGCTCTCTCTCTCTCTGTCGCTCTCTCTCTCTCTCTCTGTCGCTCTCTCTCTCTCTCTCTCTCTGTCGCTCTCTCTCTCTCTCTCTCTCTCTGTCGCTCTCTCTCTCTCTCTCTGTCGCTCTCTCTCTCTCTGTCGCTCTCTCTCTCTCTGTCGCTCTCTCTCTCTCTCTCTGTCGCTCTCTCTCTGTCTCTCTGTCGCTCTCTCTCTCTCTGTCGCTCTCTCTCTCTCTCTCGCTCTCTCTCTCTCTCTCTGTCGCTCTCTCTCTCTGTCGCTCTCTGTCGCTCTCTCTCTCTCTCTCTCTGTCGCTCTCTCTCTCTCTGTCGCTCTCTCTCTCTCTGTCGCTCTCTCTCTCTCTCTGTCGCTCTCTCTCTGTCGCTCTCTCTCTCTCTGTCGCTCTCTCTCTCTCTCTCTGTCGCTCTCTCTCTCTCTCTCTGTCGCTCTCGCTCTCTCTGTCGCTCTCTCTCTCTGTCGCTCTCTCTCTCTGTCGCTCTCTCTCTGTCTCTGTCGCTCTCTCTCTGTCGCTCTCTCTCTCTCTGTCGCTCTCTCTCTCTCTCTGTCGGTCTCTCTCTCTCTCTCTGTCGGTCTCTCTCTCGCTCTCTCTCTCTCTCTGTCGCGCTCTCTCTCTCTCTCTCTGTCGCGCTCTCTCTCTCTCTGTCGCGCTCTCTCTCTCTCTGTCGCTCTCTCTCTCTCTCTCTCTGTCGCTCTCTCTCTCTCTCTCTGTCGCTCTCTCTCTCTCTCTCTCTGTCGGTCTGTCTCTCTCTCTCTCTCTCTGTCGCTCTCTCTCTCTCTCTCTGTCGCTCTCGCTCTCTCTGTCGCTCTCTGTCGCTCTCTCTCTCTGTCGCTCTCTCTCTCTGTCGCTCTCTCTCTCTGTCGCTCTCTCTCTGTCGCTCTCTCTCTCTCTGTCGCTCTCTCTCTCTCTCTGTCGGTCTCTCTCTCTCTCTCTCTCTCTCTCTCGCTCTCTCTCTCTCTCTCTGTCGCGCTCTCTCTCTCTCTCTCTGTCGCGCTCTCTCTCTCTGTCGCTCTCTCTCTCTCTCTCTCTGTCGCTCTCTCTCTCTCTCTCTCTCTCTCTCTGTCGCTCTCTCTCTCTCTCTCTGTCGGTCTGTCTGTCTGTCTGTCTGTCTGTCTGTCTGTCTGTCTGTCTCTCTCTCTCTCTCTGTCTGTCTGTCTGTCTGTCTGTCTGTCTGTCTGTCTGTCTGTCTGTCTGTCTGTCTGTCTGTCTGTCTGTCTGTCTGTCTGTCTGTCTGTCTGTCTCTCTCTCTGTCGGTCTGTCTGTCGGTCTGTCTGTCTGTCTGTCTGTCTGTCTGTCTCTCTCTCTGTCGGTCTGTCTGTCTGTCTCTCTCTCGGTCTGTCTGTCTGTCTGTCTGTCTGTCTGTCTGTCTGTCTGT
>CAUPSL010001294.1:15000-45288 GCA_963514005.1 Raja brachyura | reverse complement strand
TTGTAGTGTTAGTGGTAGTTTAATTGTATTAGTTTAGTTGTAGTGGTAGTTTAGTTGTAGTGTTAGTGTTAGTTTAGTTGTAGTGGTAGTTTAGTTGTAGTGGTAGTTTAGTTGTAGTGGTAGTTTAGTTGTAGTGTTAGTTTAGTTGTAGTGTTAGTTTAGTTGTAGTGTTAGTTTAGTTGTAGTGGTAGTGGTAGTTTAGTTGTAGTGGTAGTTTAGTTGTAGTGGTAGTTTAGTTGTAGTGTTAGTTTAGTTGTAGTGGTAGTGGTAGTTTAGTTGTAGTGTTAGTTTAGTTGTAGTGGTAGTGGTAGTTTAGTTGTAGTGGTAGTTTAGTTGTAGTGTTAGTTTAGTTGTAGTGTTAGTGGTAGTGGTAGTTTAATTGTATTAGTTTAGTTGTAGTGTTAGTTTAATTGTAGTGTTAGTTTAGTTGTAGTGTTAGTTTAGTTGTAGTGTTAGTTTAGTTGTAGTGTTAGTGGTAGTTTAGTTGTAGTGTTAGTTTAGTTGTAGTGTTAGTGGTAGTTTAGTTGTAGTGGTAGTTTAGTTGTAGTGTTAGTTTAGTTGTAGTGTTAGTTTAGTTGTAGTGTTAGTGGTAGTTTAGTTGTAGTGGTAGTTTAGTTGTAGTGTTAGTTTAGTTGTAGTGTTAGTGGTAGTTTAGTTGTAATGTTAGTTTAGTTGTAGTGGTAGTGTTAGTTTAGTTGTAGTGGTAGTGGTAGTTTAGTTGTAATGTTAGTTTAGTTGTAGTGGTAGTGTTAGTTTAGTTGTAGTGTTAGTTTAGTTGTAGTGGTAGTTTAGTTGTAGTGGTAGTGGTAGTTTAGTTGTAATGTTAGTTTAGTTGTAGTGGTAGTGTTAGTTTAGTTGTAGTGTTAGTTTAGTTGTAGTGTTAGTTTAGTTGTAGTGGTAGTGGTAGTTTAGTTGTAGTGTTAGTTTAGTTGTAGTGTTAGTTTAGTTGTAGTGTTAGTTTAGTTGTAGTGTTAGTTTAGTTGTAGTGTTAGTGTTAGTTTAGTTGTAGTGTTAGTTTAGTTGTAGTGTTAGTTTAGTTGTAGTGTTAGTGTTAGTTTAGTTGTAGTGTTAGTGTTAGTTTAATTGTAGTGTTAGTGTTAGTTTAGTTGTAGTGGTAGTGGTAGTTTAGTTGTAATGTTAGTTTAATTGTAGTGTTAGTGTTAGTTTAGTTGTAGTGGTAGTGTTAGTTTAATTGTAGTGTTAGTGTTAGTTTAGTTGTATAAGTTTAATTGTAGTGTTAGTTTAGTTGTAGTGGCATCACCATCCCCATCCTCAGAATCCCCATCCTCAGAATCAGAATGCCTTTTTATTGTCACTATACACATGTACAATGAGATTAAAAGCTGCTCCTACTCACTGCAAAACAAAAGGGGGGGGGGGGGGGATAAGGTGCACAGTTTCTGCGGCGCTATATACATGTCTATAAAAAGACAATGGATAAATAGAATGGATAAATATGATTCCTGTATCCAGTTTGGGTTATTGCACATATTGGAAATTACAGTTACAGTACAAATTATAGTCTCGAGGGATAAACACTTTCCACAGAGAGTGGTGAGTCTGTGGAATTCTCTGCCTCAGAGGGCGGTGGAGGCAGGTTCTCTGGATGCTTTCAAGAGAGAGCTAGATAGGGCTCTTAAAGATAGCGGAGTCAGGGGATATGGGGAGAAGGCAGGAACGGGGAACTGATTGGGGATGATCAGCCATGATCACATTGAATGGCGGTGCTGGCTGGAAGGTGGCCTACTCCTGCACCTATTGTCCATTGTCGAGTTGTAGTGTAAGTTTAGAATGAAGTTAGTTTCAGTGTAGGTTTAGTTTCAGTCATTTTTGTAGGTTTAATTTTTATGCAGTTCCAGTTTTAGGTTTGATGTCTAGTTCACCTTGTTGCTGTCACGTGTAACGAGGTGAAAGGCTCCGTTTTGAATGCTATCCAATCAGATCAGATAATATCATGAATAAATACTTAAATTTAATATCGTTTTCGGCAGTTATGGTTTATCATTGTCCCGTGTATCGAGGTACAGTGAAAAGCTTCTGTTGCGTGCTAACCAGCCAGCGGAAAGACAATACATGATTACAATCGAGCCGTCCACAGTGTACAGATACAGGATACGGGAATCACGTTTAGTGCAAGGTAACGTCCGATCAAGGATAGTCCGAGGGTCACCAATGAGGTAGATAATAGTTCAGGACCGCTCTCTGGTTGTGGTAGGATGGTTCAGTTGCCTGATAACAGCCGGGAAGAAACTGTCCCTGAATCTGGAGGTGTGTGCGTTCGTTTTCACACTTCTGTACCTCTTGCCCGATGGGAGAGGGGAGAAGAGGGTGGGACTGGTCCTTGATGATGCTGCTGGCCTTGCCGAGGCAGCGTGAGGTGTAGATGGAGTCTGCGAGGCTGAGCTTTCAAGTTTAACATGACTCTCAAGATCCAAAGCTTAACCCTGTTAAAGCTCAAAGGCAGCAACTTCTGAAATCCACATTTGGTGCTAAAGTCAGCCATCTTTGTTTGAAAATTCCCATTAAATATTTCCCCCTTCACTTTAAACCTATGGTTTAAACCTGGTCCTCGATTCACCTACTCTGGGCCTCGCATGATTTTTTACACCTCGATACGATCACCCCTCATCCTCCTGCGCTCCAAGGAATAGAGACCCAGCCTACTCAACCTCTCCCTGTAGCTCAGGCCCACGGGTCCTGGCAACATCCTCGTAAATCTTCTCTGTACCATTTCCAGCTTGACAACATATTTCCTGTAACACGGTGCCCAGAACTGAACACAATAAAGATAGACACAGAGTGCTGGAGTAACTCAGCGGGACGGGCAGCATCTGTGGAGAGAAGGAATGGGGTGTGACGTTTTTTTGGTCGAGAACTTTCCACAGTCTGAAGAAGGGTCTCGACCCGAAACGTCACCTATCCGTGTTCTCCACAGATGCTGCCTGACCCGCTGAGTTACTCCAGCACTCTGTGAAACGTCACCTATCCATGTTCTCCACAGATGCTGCCTGACCCGCTGAGTTACTCCAGCACTCTGTGAAACGTCACCTATCCATGTTCTCCACAGATGCTGACCTGACCCGCTGAGTTACTCCAGCACCCTGTGAAACGTCACCTATCCATGTTCTCCACAGATGCTGCCTGACCCGCTGAGTTACTCCAGCACTCTGTGAAACGTCACCTATCCATGTTCTCCACAGATGCTGCCTGACCCGCTGAGTTACTCCAGCACTCTGTGAAACGTCACCTATCCATGTTCTCCACAGATGCTGACCTGACCCGCTGAGTTACTCCAGCACTCTGTGAAACGTCACCTATCCATGTTCTCCACAGATGCTGCCTGACCCGCTGAGTTACTCCAGCACTCTGTGAAACGTCACCTATCCATGTTCTCCACAGATGCTGCCTGACCCGCTGAGTTACTCCAGCACTCTGTGTCTATTGTGTTAAACCAGCATCTGCAGTTCCATCCCGCACAGTACTCTAAATGGGACTAAGAGAAAAAAGTTGTTCGGCACGGACTTGAAGGGCCGAGATGGCCTGTTTCCGTGCTGTAATTGTTATATGGTTATATGGTTAAATGCGGTCTCACCAACGTCTTATGGAACTGCAGCAAGACATCCCAACTTCTATACTCAACTGATGAAGGCCAAAGTGCCGAAAGCTGTTTTGATCGTTTTGTGGTAGATTTATTGCCAAGTTGCACAGATGTGATGAAATGGTTTTGGCGTGCATGTTTGCTTATCTGCCTTGTTTTTTTGTGTGAGGTCAAATAGAGAGCGTACTTTAATCTGGAGGTGTGCGTGTGTTTTCACACTTCTGTACCTCTTGCCCGATGGGAGAGGGGAGAAGAGGGAGTGGCCGGGGGTGAGACTGGTCCTTGATGATGCTGCCGGTCTTGTCGAGGCAGCGTGAGGTGTAGATGGAGTCAATGGAAGGGAGGTTGGTTTGTGTGGGACGGTCCGGGCTGCGTCCACAATTTGTTGAGGTCTTGGATGGAGCTGTTCCCAAACCGAGCTGTGATGCATCCCGATAAAACGGTTCTCCACATGGATATGGATCACCTGCGGGGGGAGGAGATCGGCCAAACTGGGCATGGTGCCAGGCATAGACTTTGTGGGCCGAAGGGCCTGTTCCTGTGCTGTACTGTTCTATGTTCTGCAGAAGCGGCCGTTCCAAACTAATACCACTGCACGTATAACGGGAAGTACAACGGGATCTGTGTGTCCTTGTTCATCAGTCTATGAAAGTAAGCATGCAGGTACAGCAGGCAGTGAAGAAAGCCAATGGCATGTTGGCCTTTATAACAAGAGGAGTTGAGTATAGGAGCAAAGAGGTCCTTCTGCAGTTGTACAGGGCCCTCGTGAGACCACACCTGGAGTATTGTGTGCAGTTCTGGTCCCCTAATTTGAGGAAGGACATACTTGCTATTGAGGGAGTGCAGCGTAGGTTTACAAGGTTAATTCCCGGGATGGCGGGACTGTCATATGCTGAGAGAATGGAGCAGCTGGCCTTGTACACTCTGGAGTTTAGAAGGATGAGAGGGGATCTCATTGAAACATATAAGATTGTTAAGGGCTTGGACACGGTAGAGGCAGGAAACATGTTCCCGATGTTGGGGGAGTCCAGAACCAGGGGCCACACAGTTTAAGAATAAGGGGTAAGCCATTTAGAACGGAGACGAGGAATCACTTTTTCTCACAGAGAGTGGTGAGTCTGTGGAATTCTCTGCCTCAGAGGGCGGTGGAGGCCAGTTCTCTGGATGCTTTCAAGAGAGAGCTAGATAGGGCTCTTAAAGATAGCGGAGTCAGGGGATATGGGGAGAAGGCAGGAAGGGGATACTGATTGGGGATGATCAGCCGTGATCACATTGAATGGCGGTGCTGGCTCGAAGGGCCAAATGGCCTCCTCCTGCACCTGTTGTCTGTTGTCTATTGACCATAGAAGCACGAAAACAGTAGGGGAGTCGGGGGGGGGGGGGGGGGTGGGGGGGGATGTGGAGAGCGGGGGCTGGAGGTGGTGCAAGACTGGTACCTTGTTACCCAGGGAGTAAATGTTGATCTGTCTGTCCGCTTCTCGCTGTGTGGTTTGTTCTGCGCCAATATTTCTCAGAGTTGTCTGGATAGTAAGTTCATAGGTGATAGGAGCAGAATTAGGCCATTCGGCCCATTAAGTCTACTCCACCATTCAATCATGGCTGATCTCTCTCTCCCTCCTAACCCCCTTCTCCCCATAACCTCTGACACCCGCACTAATCAAGAATCTATCTATCTCTGCCTTAAATATACCCACTGACTTGTGGCCTCCACAGCCGTCTGTGGCTAACAATCCCACAGATTCACCACCCTCTGACTAAAGAAATTCCTCCTCATCTCCTTCCTAAAGGAACGTCCTTTAATTCTGAGGCTGTGCCCTCTGGTCCCAGACTCTCCCACTAGCGGAAACATCCTCTCCACACCCACTCTATCCAAGGCCAAAATTCTGAATACTCAAGGGTCAGGCAGCATCTCCGGAGAGAAGGAATGGGTGACCCTTCTTCAGACCCGACCCGACCCGAAACGTCACCTATCCGTGTTCTCCACAGATGCTGCCTGACCCGCTGAGTTACTCCAGCACTCTGTGAAACGTCACCTATCCATGTTCCCCACAGATGCTGCCTGACCCGCTGAGTTACTCCAGCACTCTGTGAAACGTCACCTATCCATGTTCCCCACAGATGCTGCCTGACCCGCTGAGTTACTCCAGCACTCTGTGTGTGTGTGTGTGTATCTTTGGGGCTATTCCACAGTGGAGATTGTATCTTGCCGTATTGTAGCCATCTCCAGCATATTTGTACTGCAAACACGGAATGATACAGTGTGGAAACAGGCCCTTCAGCCCAACCTGCCCACACCGGCCAACATTGTCCCAGCTACACTAGTCCCACCTGCCCGCGTTTGGCCCACATCCCCCATAACCTGTTCTATCCATGTACCTGTCTGAGTGCCTTTGAAAATGCTGTTATAGTCCCTGCTACAAAAACCTCCTCTGACAGCTCGTTCCATACACCCGCCACCCTCTCTGTGAAAAGGTTACCCCCTCAGATTCCTATTAAATATTTCCCCCTTCACCTTAAACCTGTGTCCTCTGGTCCTCGATCCCCCTACTCTGGGCAAGAGACTCTGTGCGTCTACCCGATCTATTCCTCTCATGATTTTGTACACCTCTATAAGATCACCCCTCATCCTCCTGTGCTCCATGGAATACAGACCCAGCCTGCTCAACCTCTCCCTATAGCTCACACCCTCTAGTCCTGGCAGCATCCTGAATTACTCCAGCACTTTGTGGGGGTTTTTTTGTGTAAGCCAGGAATCTGTAGCTGGTTCTGTCTGCGTTAAACCCCATTAGCCTTTCATAAGGTGACAAGTGATCGGAGTAGAATGGGGCCATTCGGCCCATCAAGTCTACTCCGCCACCAAATCACGGCTGATCTATCTCTCCCTCCCAACCCCATTCCCCTGCCTTCTCCCCATAACCCCTGACACCCGCACTAATCAAGAATCTTATCTTAAGAAAATATCCGCTGGCTTGGCCTCCGCAGCCGTCCGTGGCAACAAATCCCACAGATTCACCACCCTATGGCCAAAGAGATTCCTCCTCATCTCCCTGAAGGAACGCCCTTTAATTCTTAGACTGTGCCCTCTGCTCCTAGACTCTCCCACAGGTGGGACCATCCCCTCCACTTGGATGGCTGATCAGGATGGGTGCTGTAACGTCTGAAACCATCTTGTTGCTGGCAATTTTACCATAAAAGATTTACTAGAATGTTGCCTGGGTTCCAGCAACTAAGTTACAGAGAAAGGTTGAACAAGTTAGGTCTTTATTCTTTGGAGCGCAGAAGGTTAAGGAGGGGACTTGATTGAGGTCTTTAAAATGATGAAAGGGATAGACAGAGTTGACGTGGATAAGCTTTTCCCATTGAGGGTAGGGAAGATTCAAACAAGAGGGCATGACATGAGAATTAAGGGACAGAAGTTTAGGGGTAACATGAGGGGGAACTTCTTTACTCAGAGAGTGGTGGCTGTGTGGAATGATCTTCCAGCAGAAGTGGTGGAGGCAGGATCGATTTTAACATTTAAAAGTAAAGTGGATAGGTATATGGACGGGAAGGGAATGGAGGGGTATGGTCTGGGTGCAGGTAGATGGGACTAGGGGAAAATAAATGGTCGGCACGGACAGGAAGGGCCGAGAAGGCCTGTTTCCGTGCTGTAATTGTTATATGGTTATATGTTATTATCAGCCGAATGTCGTCTGCATGCTTGTAGCCCTGTCCCACGGTACGAGTTCATTCCAAGAGCTCTCTCTCCCAGAGTTTGCCCTGATTCGAACTCGGAGATTTACGGTAACGGCCGCTCGGGGCTCTCGTGGACATTTTTCAACACGTTGAAAAATCTTCACCAGTCTTCCCGTGCTTACCTGCCGTTAGCGAGTCGTCCCGAGTACCTACCGTTAGCGCTACGAGACGTCCCCGAGCTCCGACGTACCCGCTACGTCCATTCTCCGCGCTCACCACGAGTTTGATTTTTTTTAAAACTCGGGAGAGCTGTTGGAATGAACTCGTACCTTTGGGACAGGGGTTTTGTTCATCGTGGGTGACACAAAAAGCTGGCGAAACTCAGCGGGTGCAGCAGCATCTAAGGAGCGAAGGAGATGGGCGACGTTTCGGGTCGAGACCCTTCTTCAGACTGGTCATGGTTTGTAGTGTGAACATGAGAAGCTGGTGCGACTTGGGTGGGTGGGGGGGGGGGAGAAGGTTCCTTTGTGTTTTGCCGTTGCCTTGTCAGAAACGTTTTCTTGAAGGAAATTATGGATGTGCTTGCTTTATCCTTTAAGGGTGGGGTTGGAGGGAGACGGGACCTCTGCCAGGAAACTAAATCGTGGACTAGACCCTGGTGAATATCCTGGGTAATTATTTTTGAAGAGTAGATATCTGCGGGATTCTCTGCCACAGAAGGCAGCGGAGGCCAATTCACTGGATGTTTTCCAGAGAGAGTTGGATCTAGCTCTTAGGGCTAACGGAATCAGGGGATGTGGGGAGAAAAAGCAGGAACGGGGTACTGATTGTGGATGATCACATTGAATGGCGGTGCTGGCTCGAAGGGCCCAATGGCCTACTCCTGCACCTATGCAGGAGTAGGCCATTGGGCCTAGTTGCTGAGAAAAGCCTTGCACTCTGCGGTGGAAGGGTGATTCGATGTCAGCCTTCCTTGGCGTCCAATTTGTTATTCAGTTTGGAGATACAGCGCGGAAACAGGCCCTTCGGCCCACCGAGCCCGTGCCGACCAGCGGTCCCTGCACACTAACACTATCCTACACACACAAGGGACCATTTACAGTTTTACTGAAGCCAATTTAGGTCGTAAATGATGGAGGAGTAGAAGTAAGCCATTCGGCCCATCGAGTCCACTCCACCATTCAATCATGGCTGATCCCTTGCCTCCTAATGGGCCCTGTCCCACTGTACGAGCTAATTCGAGAGTTCTCCCGAGTTTCCCCTGATTCGAACTCGGAGATTTACGGTAACGGCCGCTCGTAGGTACTCGGGGCTCTCGTGGACATTTTTCAACATGTTGAAAAATCTTCACCAGCTTACCGCGTTTCCCCCCGAGTACCGGCCGTTAGCGTTACGAGCCGCTAAGAGACGTCCCCGAGCCCCGACGTGCCCGCTACGTTCATTCTACGTACTTACCACAAGTTCGATTTTTTTCAAAACTCGGGAGAGCTCTTGGAATGAACTCGTACAGTGGGACAGGGCCTTTAACCCCATTCTCCTGCCTTCTCCCCGTAACCCCTGACACCCGCACTAATCAAGAATCTATCTCTCTCTGCCTTAAAAATGACTTGTCGCCTCCACTGCCGGCTGTGGCAACTGATTCACCACCCTCTGGCTAAAGAAATTCCTCCTCATCTCCTTCCTAAAGGAACGTCCTTTAAGTCTGAGGCTGTGACCTCTGGTCCTAGACTCTCCCACTAGTGGAAACATCCTCTCCACATCCACTCTATCCAGGCCTTTCATTATTCTGGACGTTTTAAGAGGTCTCTCCCCCCAATGTTGGAGAATAGCTGGGGGCCGGCGTCGATAAGGAGGATTTTATGTTGCAGATTTAAACAAATAATTTTGCATATATTTGTAGTTTAGTTTCGACATACAGCACGGAAACAGGCCCTTCGGCCCACCCAGTCCACACACTAACTCACTGGGGACAATTAACACTTACACCAAGCCAGTTAATCAGGCCCTTCGGCCCATCGACCGAGTCCGTGCCGACCAGCGATCTCCCATCCACACTAGCTCCATGTAAACCCAGTTTCTCACCCACTCCCCTGCACGCACTCGGGACAATTTACAGAGGACACACTAACCTACAAACCCGCACGTCTTTGGAGTGTGGGAGGAAACCGGTGCGCCCGGAGAAAACCCACGCAGGTCACGGGGGGAGAACGTGCAAACTCCGTACAGACAGCGCCCGTAGTCGGGATGGAACCCGGGTCTCTGGCGCCGTGAGGCAGCAACTCTACCGCCGTGCCGGCCTGTGTATTTGGTGATCTGCTGTCGATTGATCCCAAACAAGGCCGGCACGGTTTGGCGCAGCGGTAGAGTTGCTGCCTCGCGGCGCCAGAGGCCCGGGTTCCATCCTGACCACGGGCGCCGTCTGTACGGAGTTTGCACGTTCTCCCCCCCCCCGTGACCCGCGTGGGTTTTTCTCCGGGCGCTCCGGTTTCCTCCCACATTCCAAAGACGTGCGGGTTTGTAGGGTGAACGGCATCAAAAGTTGTAAATGGTCCCCTAGTGTGTGTGTGTGTGGGACAGTGCTGGTGTACACGGGGGGGATCGCTGGTCGGCGCAGACTCGGTGGGCCGAAGGGCCTGTTTCCCCGCTGCATCTCCAAGGCCTAAGTAATTAATTCTTGGGGGAAGCCCAGAAATTTTTATTTTGTTTCAAACGTTGAACTGTCTTCTCCAATAAGAAGTTGGCGTTTGGTTTAGTCTGAAGGATTTGTTCCACTGTGCCTGAGTTTCAGCTGAGGGCAATAAAAACCCATCCAAAGTACAGATACAGCGTGGAAATCGGCCCATCACCTGTTCAGACTAGTTCTAGACAATAGACAATAGATGCAGGAGTAGGCCATTCAGCCCTTCGAGCCAGTTCGATTCCGTACACACACTGGGGACAATTTGCTGGTGATCGCTGGTCGGTGTGGACTCGGGGGGCATGTTTCATAGAAACATAGACAATAGGTGCAGGAGTAGGCCATTCGGCCCTTCGAGCCAGCACCGCCATTCAATATGATCATGGCTGATCATCCAACTCAGTATCCCGTACCTGCCTTCTCTCCATACCCCCTGATCCCACAAGGGGCCACATCTAACTCCCTCTTACATATAGCCAACGAACTGGCCTCAACGACCTTCTGTGGCAGAGAGTTCCACGCTTTCTCTCTAGTTTAGTCCAGTTTGGTTCATTATCATCGCTTGGGCCGAGATCCAGTGAAAGGTTTTTAAACCAAACTAAACCGGCCCGCGCCTGTTCATACCTTTCTGAAGAAGTGGTTTGCTTTCCACTCCAACATTTGCAACAAACACTTTGCAGATACAGCGCGGAAACAGGCCCTTCGGCCCACTGGGTCCGTGCCGGCCGGCGATCCCCGCACACCAACACTATCCTACACACACTAGGGACAATGGTTACATTTACCAAACCAATTCACCCACAAACCTGTACGATGAGGGGTAGAGCTAGAGGCAGGAAACATGTTCCCGATGTTGGGGGAGTCCAGAATCAGGGGCCACACACACAGTTTAAGAATAAGGGGTAAGCCATTTAGAACGGAGACGAGGAAACACTTTTTCTCACAGAGAGTGGTGAGTCTGTGGAATTCTCTGCCTCAGAGGGCGGTGGAGGCCGGTTCTCTGGATGCTTTCAAGAGAGAGCTAGATAGGGCTCTTAAAGATAGCGGAGTCAGGGGATATGGGGAGAAGGCAGGAACGGGGAACTGATAGAAAAAATAGGTGCAGGAGTAGACCATTCGGCCCTTCGAGCCTGCACCGCCATTCAATATGATCATGGCTGATCATCCAACTCAGTATCCCGTACCTGCCTTCTCTCCACACCCCCTGATCCCTTTAGCCACAAGGGCCACATCTAACGCCCTCTTAAATATAGCCAATGAACTGGCCTCAACTACCTTCTGTGGCAGAGAATTCCAGAGACTCACCACTCTCTGTGTAAAGAATGTTTTCCTCATCTCGGTCCTAAAGGAATTCCCCCTTATCCTTAGACTGTGACCCCTTGTTCTGGACTCCCCCAACATCGGGAACAATCTTCCAGCATCTAGCTTGTCCAACCCCTTAAGAATTTTGTAAGTTTCTATAAGATCCCCCCCTCAATCTTCTAAATTCCAGTGAGTACAAGCCTGATTGGGGATGATCAGCCATGATCACAGTGAATGGCGGTGCGGGCTGGAAGGGCCGAGTGGCCTCTACTCCTGCACCTATTGTCTATTGTCTATGCCACGCAAGCAAGGGACAATTTGCAATTTTTACCGAATCCAATGAACCTACAAACCCGCACGTCTCTGGAGTGTGGGAAGAAACCGGAGCACCCGGAGGAAACCCACGATGAGAGCGTGCAAACTCCGTACAGACAGCACCCGTAGTCAGGGTGGATCCCGGGGTCTCTGGCGCTGTGAGGCAGCAGCTCTACCCGCTGCGCCACCGTGCGTGAGGTGAATCCTTGTGGAATGTGTGAGGCCGGCTGTGAATGGAGGGCCGCTTCCTGCCAAGGTGCCGGGTGCATCCATGCGGACTCGCTCCCTGCGATGGGATGGTGCAAGCGTTGGCTGTCAGCTGGGTGTGGCTGTTGCTAAACTCGTGGGCTGTCTGTGCTTGTAAAGTTGCGACAGGGCAGGATGAACACTTGCCTCCGTGCAGTCACAGAGTTATTCAGCTCGGCAACAGGCCCTTCGGCCCAACTTGCCCACGCCGGCCACAAACCCGCCCTAGTCTGTGTGACTGTGTGTGTGTGTGTGTGTGTGTATGACTCTGTGTGTGTGTGTGTGTATGACTGTGTGTGTGTGTGTGTGTGTGTGACTGTGTGTGTGTGTCTGTGTGTGTGTGACTGTGTGTGTGACTGTGTGTGTGTGTGTGACTGTGTGTGTGTGTATGTGTGTGTGTATGACTGTGTGTGTGTGTGTGTATGACTGTGTGTGTGTGTGTGTGTGTGTGTGTGACTGTGTGTGTATGACTGTGTGTGTGTGTGTGTGTGACTGTGTGTGTGTGTGTGTGTGTGTCTGTGTGTGTGTGACTGTGTGTGTGACTGTGTGTGTGTGTGTGTCTGTGTGACTGTGTGTGTGTGTCTGTGTGTGTGTGTGTGTGTGTGACTGTGTTTGTGACTGTGTGTGTGTGACTGTGTGTGTGTCTGTGTCTGTGTCTGTGTGTGTGTGTGTGTGTCTGTGTGTGTGTGTGAGTGTGTGTGTGACTGTGTGTGTGTGACTGTGTGTGTGTGTCCGTGTGTGTGCGTCCGTGTGTGTGTCTGTGTGGGTGTATGTGTCTGTGTGTGTGTGTGACTGTGTGTGTGTGTGACTGTGTGTGTGTGCGTGAGTGTGTGTGCGTGAGTGTGTGTGTGTATGTGTGTAACTGTGTGTGTGTGCGTGAGTGTGTGTGTGTGTGACTGTGTGTGTGACTGTGTGTGTGTGTGACTGTGAGTGTGTGCGTGAGTGTGTGCGTGAGTGTGTGCGTGACTGTGTGTGTGCGTGAGTGTGTGTGTGTGACTGTGTGTGTGACTGTGTGTGTGTGTGTGACTGTGTGTGTGACTGTGTGTGCGTGAGTGTGTGTGCGTGAGTGTGTGTGCGTGAGTGTGTGTGTGACTGTGTGTGCGTGAGTGTGTGTGCGTGAGTGTGTGTGCGTGAGTGTGTGTGCGTGAGTGTGTGTGCGTGAGTGTGTGTGCGTGAGTGTGTGTGTGACTGTGTGTGTGACTGTCTGTGTGTGTGTGTGTGTGGGATAGTGCTAGTATACGGGGAGATCGCTGGTCAGTGTGGACTCGGTGGGCCGAAGGGCCTGTGTCCGCGCTGCATCCCTAAACTAAACTAAATTGTGCAAATGAGTCTGAAGAACCTGAAAACGTCCCCCATTCCGCAGATTCACCGCCCTCTGACTAAAGAAATTCCTCCTCATCTCCTTTCTAAAGGAACGTCCTTTAATTCTGAGGCTGTGCCCTCTGGTCCTAGACTCTCCCACTAGTGGAAACATCCTCTCCACATCCACTCTATCCACCAGGGCCAAAATTCGGAACACTCAGCACACATCAGCTATCCATGTTCTCCACAGATGCTGCCTGACCCGCTGAGTTACTCCAGCACTCTGTGAAATGTCACCTATCCATGTTCTCCACAGATGCTGCCTGACCCGCTGAGTTACTCCAGCACTCTGTGAAACGTCACCTATCCATGTTCTCCACAGATGCTGCCTGACCCGCTGAGTTACTCCAGCACTCTGTGAAACGTCACCTATCCATGTTCTCCACAGATGCTGCCTGACCCGCTGACTTACTCCAGCACTCTGTGAAACGTCACCTATCCATGTTCTCCACAGATGCTGCCTGACCCGCTGAGTTACTCCAGCACTCTGTGAAACGTCACCTATCCATGTTCTCCACAGATGCTGCCTGACCCGCTGAGTTACTCCAGCACTCTGTGAAACGTCACCTATCCATGTTCTCCACAGATGCTGCCTGACCCGCTGAGTTACTCCAGCACTCTGTGAAACGTCACCTATCCATGTTCTCCACAGATGCTGCCTGACCCGCTGAGTTACTCCAGCACTCTGTGAAACGTCACCTATCCATGTTCTCCACAGATGCTGCCTGACCCGCTGAGTTACTCCAGCACGCTGCGTGCTGTCGCGACGTCTCTCATGTGTTGCGATCACCAGTTGGTGCGCTCCGTCATCTCTCTCTCCCTCTCTCTGCTGATGCAGCTCATTCTCCCCGTCCAACATTCCCAGAGAGTTGCACAATCCCGGGAAGATTCCAAATCCGTAACTGGTGCCGAGATCCCAACCTCCCTCCGCCCACCAACCATCCCCTCTTCCCACACACACTGGCCCACAGGTTCATCATTGTTACGTGTACCGACCGAGGTACAGGGAAAAGCTTTGCTGTCCAAACAGATCAGATAATACCGCACATTGATACAAGCAGGTCAAACTCCAGTCCAATAGGTAGAGCAAAGGGGAAGATACAGAGAGCAGAATATAGTTCTCAGCATCGTAGCGCATCAGTTCCACAGACAAAGTCCAATGTCCTCAATGGGGTAGAGGTGAATCGGGCAGTGCCCTTCTTCTTCTCTCGTGTGGAGGGCGCGCACAGCCTAAAGTTGTCGGACAACTTGTTCTATTTGATCTTCCGTCTGTGCACGTCGAGTTGATTGCATTAGTCGAAACAGGGCGGACCAGGTGAAGGTTGCAATCTCACACCCCAGACAGCACCCGAGCTTGTGGAAGGGCCGTTCAAAAGCAAGATAACAGAGGGGAAGGTGCTGTTCCTGAGTCTGGTGGCGACAGGCGATACACGCACACACACACGCACGCACACACACACACACACACGCGCACACACACACACACACACACGCGCGCACACGCACACACACGCTCACACACACACGCGCACACACACACACACACACACTCTCACACACTCACTCACACACACACTCTCACACACACTCACGCACTCTCTCACACACTCGCACACACACACACACACTCACACACACACACACTCACACACACACACACACACTCACACACACACACACTCACACACACACACACACTCACACACTCACGCACTCTCTCACACACACACACACACACACACACACACACACACACACACACACACACACACACACACACACACACACACACACACACGCAGCCAGGATCGATTTTAACATTTAAAAGTAAAGTGGATAGGTATATGGACGGGAAGGGAATGGAGGGGTATGGTCTGAGTGCAGGTAGATGGGACTAGGGGAAAATGAATGGTCGGCACGGACTGGAAGGGCCGAGAAGGCCTGTTTCCGTGCTGTAATGGTTATATGGTTATATGGTTATGATTGAATGGCGGAGTAGACTTGACGGGCCGAATGGCCTAATTCTGCTCCTATCACTTATGACTTGGGGTGGGGAAGATTGCAACCTTCACGGGGTCCGCCCTGTTTTGCCGAATGCACAATCAACCCGGCGTGCTCAATCAAATAAGATCGAATAGAACGAGTTGTCGGACATCTTCAGGGTGTGCACGCCATTCGCAGGGAGAAGACGACGACCTATGACCTCATGAACTCTGCACATCCTAGAGGTCACGCAGCAGGTAGAGTTGCCACCTCACAGCGGCAGAGACCCGGGTTCCATCCTGACACCGGGTGCTGTCTGTGTGGAGTTCGCACGTTCTCCCCCCCCCCCCCCCCCCCCCCGTGACCTGCGTGGGTTTTCCCCCAGGTCTTCGGTTTCCGCCCACACTCCAGGTTTGTGGGTTAATTGGCTTGGTAAATGTAAAAATTGTCCCTAGTGTGTGTAGGATAGCATTAGTGCGTGCGGGGATCGCCGGTCGGCGCGGACCCGGTGGGCCGAAGGGCCTGTTTCCGCGCTGTATCTCTAAACTAAAGGTACAAAGACAGGGCAGGTTTAGGCCATAGGGTCATGGGTGATAGGAGAAGAATTAGGCCATTCGGCCCATCGAGTCTGCTCCACCATTCAATCACGGCTGATCTAAGCCCAATTCTCCAGCCTTCTGCAGTTTGCACGTTCCCTCCCCGTGGGGTTTTCTCCGGGTGCTCCGGTTTCCTCCCACACTCCAAAGACGTGCGGGTTTGTACGGTCACTGGCCCTCTGTAAATTGCCCCCTAGAATGTAGGGAGTGGATGAGACAGTGGGGTAACACAGAACTCGCTGGAATTTAGGAGATTGAGGGGGGATCTTATAGAAACTTACAAAATTCTTAAGGGGTTGGACAGGCTCGATGCAGGAAGATTGTTCCCGATGTTGGGGAGGTCCAGGACAAGGGGTCACAGCTTAAGGATAAGGGGGAAATCCTTTAGGACCGAGATTAGGAAAACATTCTTTACACAGAGAGTGGTGGGTCTCTGGAACTCTCTGCCACAGAGGGTAGTTGAGGCCAGTTCATTGGCTATATTTAAGAGGGAGTTAGATGTGGCCCTTGTGGCTAAAGGGATCAGAGGGTATGGAGAGAAGGCAGGTACGGGATACTGAGTTGGATGATCAACCATGATCATATTGAATGGCGGTGCAGGCTCGAAGGGCCGAATGGCCTCCTCCTGCACCTAATTTCTATGTTGGCTCCCTCCAGAACGCTGACGTTGGTGCGTTTGGCCTCCCAGCTGAACCTATCGTAAGGATCTGTGATGGGATTGTTCCAGGGGTCTCGGGTGGCTGCTGTAGATGGTCCGTGACTCGGCTCCATACGACAGGGCGAGGTTGTTACACTTCGCTCAACATATGGCGTACTTTAGTCACGTTGGCCGGCACGGTTTGGCGCAGTGGGTACAGTCGCTGCCTCGCGGCGCCAGAGACCCGGGTTCCATCCCGACCACGGGCGCCGTCTGTACGGAGTTTGCACGCTCTCTCCCCGTGACCTGCGTGGATTTTTTTCCGGGCGCTCCGGTTTCCCCCCGCATCCTGCAGACGTGCAGCTTTGTAGGTTTCATCGGCTTTGGGATAAATGTAAAATTCTTCCCCCCCCCAGTGCGTGAAGGAGAGCGTTAGTGTGCGGGGGGAGATTGCTGGTCGGCGCGGACTCGGTGGGCCGAAGGTGGGGGTGTGGAGGCAGATGCGACAGTGGTGTTTAAGAGGATTTTACAACGGAGACGAGGAAACACTTTTTCCTCACAGAGAGTGGTGAGTCTGTGGAATTCTCTGCCTCAGAGGGCGGTGGAGGCCGGTTCTCTGGATGCTTTCAAGAGAGAGCTGGATAGGGCTCTTAAAGATAGTGGAGTCAGGGGATATGGGGAGAAGGCAGGAACAGGGTACTGATTGGGGATGATCTGCCATGATCACATTGAATGGCAGTGCAGGCTCGAAGGGCCGAATGGCCTACTCCTGCACCTATTGTCTTGTGTATTTTGGATCGGACCATGGATACGCAGGGGATGGAGGGACATGGATCACGTGCAGGCAGAGGGGAGTTGGTCTTGGCATTGTGTCCAGCACGGACATTGTGGGCCGAAGGGCCTGTTCCTGTGCTGTACTGTTCTAGGCTCATCTTTAAGTCCGTGTTTTACGGACATCAGCGCCTGACCCTCCGACCATGTGTCCGCTGACCTTTGCTCCTCCCTCGCGGGGGGGGTCAGGGGTCAGCACGCCAGGTCACGAGACCGGAGGTTGCTGTTGTATCAGGGGGGGGGGCAGAGGTGAACACGGGAACAGCCCAGCGGTGCGTGTGTGCGTGTGCGTGTTGCGCCAGGGTGCCGCTGTATGGGCATGTGCGTATCGTGCGCTGGCACACGTGACCACTCCAACACAACCATACATGTACACACATGTAAAATAAACGCGCGCTCACACACGCACGCACACATTCTCCCTATCTCTCTCCAGCACACACTCTCGGGCTCACTCTTTTGAACGTTGTCTTTAAAACTCACACTCTCTCTATGTCTGTGTCTGTCACTCCCTCTCTCCCTGTCTGTCTCTCTCTGTCTCTCTTTCTGTCTGTCACTCCCTCTCTCTCTGTGCCTGTCTCTCTGTCACACTGTGTCTCTCTTTCTCACTGTGTGTGTGTCTCTCTTTCTGTCTCTCTTTCTGTCTCTCTCTATCTCTCTCTGTCTCACTCTCTTCCTCTCTCTCTCGACAGCTGTGTATGTGAGTGAGGTTGGTAGATGTGCTGGGAGCAAGGGGGGGGGGTAAGGTGCAGCTGTTTCTGTAACTGAGAACGTTACTGAGAGGAGAGGGGAGAGGAGAGGAGAGCAGAGGGAGAGAGGGGGAGGAGAGGAGGAGGGGAGAGGAGAGGTGGTGAGGAGAGGAGAGGAGGAGAGGTGAGGTGGGGAGGTGAGGAGAGGAGAGGAGGAGAGGTGAGGTGGGGAGGAGAGGAGAGGAGGAGAGGGGAGGAGAGGAGAGGAGAGGTGGGGAGGAGAGGAGAGGAGAGGAGAGGAGAGGTGGGGAGGAGAGGAGGAGAGGAGAGGTGAGGTGGGGAGGAGAGGAGAGGAGGTGAGTGGGGAGGAGAGAGGGGGGAGGAGAGGAGGAGAGGTGAGGTGGAGAGGAGAGGAGAGGAGGAGAGGAGAGGAGAGGAGGAGAGGTGAGGTGGGGAGGAGAGGAGAGGAGAGGAGAGAGGGGGGAGGAGAGGAGGAGAGGAGGGGAGGGGATGGTGACTGGTGACGATTGAGCAGTGAGCAGCGGACTAGTCGCGGCCCGCATCTGATCAGCCTCTCCCCTCTGTCAGCTGCTCAACAGACGGAGCCGGCTCAGCAACACATTCTCCGTGCAGTTCATTGTCACGTGTATCGAGGTACAGTGAAAAGCTTCTGTTGCGTGCTAACCAGCCAGCGGAAAGACAATACATGATTACAATCGAGCCGTCCACAGTGTACAGATACAGGATAAGGGAATAACGTTCGCAAGTTCACAATTTGTAGGACTAGAATTAGGCCATTCGGCCCCATCGGGTCTACTCCGCCATTCAATCGTGGCTGATCTATCTCTCCCTCCTAACCCCATTCTCCTGCCTTCTCCCCGTAACCCCTGATACCCGCTCTAATCAAGAATCTATCTATCTCTGTCATAGTGCAAGATAAAGCCAGCAAAGTCCGATCAAGGATAGTCCGAGGGTCACCAATGAGGTAGATAGTAGTTCAGGACCGCTCTCTGGTTGTGGAAGGATGGTTCAGTTGCCTGATAACAGCCGGGAAGAAACTGTCCCTGAATCTGGAGGTGTGCGTTCGTTCGGGACGTCCCCTGATCGGCCAATTGTTGTCTGAGGACGGTGTGATCCTAGTAAGCATACCTACAGGCCCTTCGGCCCAACTCACCCCACACCGCCCAACATGCCCCATCTACACTAGTCCCACCTGCCTGCGTTTGGTCCATATCTCTCCAAACCTCTCCGATCCATCCATGTATAGAAACATAGAAATTAGGTGCAGGAGTAGGCCATTCGGCCCTTCGAGCCTGCACCGCCATTCAATATGATCATGGCTGATCATCCAACTCAGTATCCCGTACCTGCCTTCTCTCCATACCCTCTGATCCCCTTAGCCACAAGGGCCACATCTAACTCCCTCTTAAATATAGCCAATGAACTGGCCTCAACTACCCTCTGTGGCAGAGAGTTCCAGAGACCCACCACTCTCTGTGGGAAAAAAGTCCTTCTCATCTCGGTCCTAAAGGATTTCCCCCTTATCCTTAAGCTGTGACCCCTTGTCCTGGACCTCCCCAACATCGGGAACAATCTTCCTGCATCTAGCCTGTCCAACCCCTTAAGAATTTTGTAAGTTTGTATAAGATCCCCTCTCAATCTCCTAAATTCTAGAGAGTATAAACCGAGTCTATCCAGTCTTTGTTCATAAGACAGTCCTGACATCCCAGGAATCAGTCTGGTGAACCTTCTCTGCACTCCCTCTATGGCAATAATGTCCTTCCTCAGATTTGGTAGTACCTGTCTAACTGTTTCTTAAACGTTGGGACAGTCCCAGCCTCAACTACCTCCTCCGGGCAGCTCATTCCACACACCCACCGCCCTCTGTGCGAAAAAAAGTTACCCCTGAGATTCCTATTAAATCTTTTCCCCTTCACCTCGAACCTGTGTCCTCTGGTGGACAAAAGTGCTGGAGAAACTCAGCGGGTGCGGCAGCATCTATGGAGCGAAGGAGATAGGCGACGTTTTTTCGGGCCTACTTCCTTCGCTCCATAGATGCTGCCTCACCCGCTGAGTTTCTCCAGCGTTTTTGTCCACCTTCCAATTTCCAGCATCTGCAGTTCCTTCTTGACCACTATGTCCTCTGGCCCTCGATTCCCCTACTCTGGGCATGAGAGGGATAGATCAGGTACCGGGAGTTGGGGAATCGAGAACCAGAGGGCAAAGGTTCAAGGTGAGGGAGGGAAGATTTAAGATGAACCTGAGGGGTAACTTCATTGGATTGTGCGAGGCCTGTATGCAATAGACAATAGGTGCAGGAGTAGGCCATTCGGCCCCTCGAGCCAGCACCGCCATTCATGTGATCATGGCTGATCATCCCCAATCAACACCAGTATGCGTATGGGTGCTGTGTGTCTCCATTGACTACAGTTGAGTTTAGTTTACAGATACAGCGCGGAAACAGGCCCTTCGGCCCACCGGGTCCGCACCGACCAGCGGTCCCCGCACATTAACACTATCCTGCACCAACTCGGGACAATTTTTACATTTACCAAGCCAATTAACTGCCATAGAAACATAGAAATTAGGTGCAGGAGTAGGCCATTCGGCCCTTCGAGCCTGCACCGCCATTCAATGTGATCATGGCTGATCATCCAACTCAGTATCCCGTACCTGCCTTCTCTCCATACCCTCTGATCCCCTTAGCCACAAGGGCCACATCTAACGCCCTCTTAAATATAGCCAATGAACTGGCCTCAACTACCCTCTGTGGCAGAGAGTTCCAGAGACCCACCACTCTCTGTGTGAAAAAAGTCCTTCTCATCTCGGTCCTAAAGGATTTCCCCCTTATCCTTAAGCTGTGACCCCTTGTCCTGGACCTCCCCAACATCAGGAACAATCTTCCTGCATCTAGCCTGTCCAACCCCTTAAGAATTTTGTAAGTTTCTATAAGATCCCCTCTCAATCTCCTAAATTCTAGAGAGTATAAACCGAGTCTATGCAGTCTTTGTTCATAAGATAGTCCTGACATCCCAGGAATCAGTCTGGTGAACCTTCTCTGCACTCCCTCTATGGCAATGATGTCCTTCCTCAGATTTGGAGACCAGAACTGTACGCAATACTCCAGGTGTGGCCTCACCAAGACCCTGTACAACTGAAGTAGAACCTGTATGTCTTAGGAGTGTGGGAGGGAAGCGAGGATCTCGGAGAAAACGTGCAAACTCCGTACAGACAGCACCCGTCGCCGGGATCGAACCCCGGGTCTCTGGCGCTGCATTCGCTGTAAGGCAGCAACTCTCTTCTCCCCTCTCCTCCCCCTCTCCGCTCCTCCCCTCTTTTCAGGCTAAGTGTCGGGGTAGAGGGAGGCACAGAGATAAGGAAGGTTGAGATGTGTCACTGCGACATCAAAGGGGAAGAAGATCAGGATTATGTGCAATAACCTATCGGTTGCAGCATAACAGGCCAAGGACCCATTAATGTTGGATAAAGATATTAGCTTTCAGCGCCAAAGTGACTGTAATTCTTCACATCACCAAGACTGAGATAAGGGTCCAAAATAATTCTTTGAGGTTGGAAGCAGTGGTTTGGGACCAGTGTGGGCAAGATGGGCCGAAGGGCCTGTTTCCACACTGTATCACTCTATGAGCCTTTAAACCGGGCGGAGAGGAAGCCCACCTACTCAGTTGCTGAGTAGCAGGAACACTTATCACAGGAGCAGAGTTTAATGAGGCCCTCTGTCTCTCTCGCTCACTCAATATCTCTTGTTGTGTCTATGGTGTCTCGATGGCTTGAAGCTGTGAGTGTGAGTCACGAGTGCTTAATTGTTTAATTAGTGAAACGGAGCAAGGGCATCCTTACTGGTCGCAGACACAGAGTGCTGGAGTAACTCAGCGGGTCAGGCAGCATCTGTGGAGAACATGGATAGGTGACGTTTCACAGAGTGCTGGAGTAACTCAGCGGGTCAGGCAGCATCTGTGGAGAACATGGATAGGTGACGTTTCACAGAGTGCTGGAGTAACTCAGCGGGTCAGGCAGCATCTGTGGAGAACATGGATAGGTGACGTTTCACAGAGTGCTGGAGTAACTCAGCGGGTCAGGCAGCATCTGTGGAGAACATGGACAGGTGACGTTTCACAGAGTGCTGGAGTAACTCAGCGGGTCAGGCAGCATCTGTGGAGAACATGGATAGGTGACGTTTCACAGAGTGCTGGAGTAACTCAGCGGGTCAGGCAGCATCTGTGGAGAACATGGATAGGTGACGTTTCACAGAGTGCTGGAGTATCTCAGCGGGTCAGGCAGCATCTGTGGAGAACATGGATAGGTGACGTTTCACAGAGTGCTGGAGTAACTCAGCGGGTCAGGCAGCATCTGTGGAGAACATGGATAGGTGACGTTTCACAGAGTGCTGGAGTAACTCAGCGGGTCAGGCAGCATCTGTGGAGAACATGGATAGGTGACGTTTCGGTTGGAACTCTTCTTCAGGCTAAGTGTCTGGGTAGAGGGAGGCACAGAGATATGGAAGGTTGAGATGTGTCATTGAGACATCAAAGGGGAAGAAGATCAGGATTAGGTGGAATAACCTATCGGTTGCAGCATAACAGGCCACTCAGCGATGGGAGAGGGGAGAAGAGGGAGTGGCCGGGGGTGCGACTGGCCCTTGATGATGCTGCCGGCCTTGCCGAGGCAGCGTGAGGTGTAGATGGAGTCGATGGAAGGGAGGTTGGTTTGCGCGACGGTCCGGGCTGCGTCCACAATTCGCTGCAGTTTCTTGCGGTCTTGGATGGAGCTGTTCCCAAACCGAGTTGGAGGGACCAGGGGGGAGACTGGTGGTCCGTGATTCTGCTGGTGGCCTTGCCAATAGACAACAGGTGCAGGAGTAGGCCATTCGGCCCTTCGAGCCAGCACCGCCATTCAATGTGATCATGACTGATCATCCCCAATCAGTACCCCGTTCCTGCCTTCTCCCCATATCCCCTGACTCCGCTATCTTTAAGAGCCCTGTCTAGCTCTCTCTTGAAAGCATCCAGAGAACCAGCCTCCACCGCCCTCTGAGGCAGAGAATTCCACAGACTCACCACTCTCTGTGAGAAAAAGTGTTTCCTCATCTCCGTTCTAAATGGCTTACCCCTTATTCTTAAACTGTGTGTGGCCCCTGGTTCTGGACTCCCCCAACATCGGGCACATGTTTCCTGCCTCTAGCGTGTCCCAACCCTTAATAGTCTTATATGTTTCAATGAGATCCCCTCTCATCCTTCTAAACTCCAGAGTGTACAAACCCAGCTGCTCCATTCTCTCAGCATACGACAGCCCCGCCATCCCGGGAATTAACCTTGTAAACCTACGCTGCACTCCCTCAATAGCAAGAATGTCCTTCCTCAAATTAGGGGACCAAAACTGCACACAATACTCCAGGTGTGGTCTCACCAGGGCTCTGTATAACTACAGAAGGACCTCTTTGCTCCTATACTCGACTCCTCTTGTTATAAAGGCCAACATGCCATTGGCTTTCTTCACTGCCTGCTGTACCTGCATGCTTACTTTCATAGACTGAAGAAGGGTCTCGACCCCGAAATGCCGCCTATCTCCTTCGCTCCTTAGATGCTGCTGCACCTGCTGAGTTTCTCCAGCTTTTTGTGTAACCCCTGCTGACTTTCATAGACTGATGAACACAGAGGGCGTGGGTGGGCGTATGGAACGAGCTGCCGGAGGAGGGGTATAGGGGCTGCCTATACTCGACTCCTCGTGTTGTAAACTTTTAATACTCCACAAGGCAGGCAGGGTGAGGTGTGGAGGAGGGGTCTTGTAGCCGCCCGTTGCCCGCTGCCCTTGGGGAGGCCACGGAGATACAGCCCCACTCCGTCCCGTGGTTTCCCCGTCCCCGCTGGAGTTGGGTCTGTGACTGGCTGTGTAGACGGGGCTGGCTGGCTGGAGTCTTGCGCAGGATTTTTGCGTACTTGTTTGGCGTGTGTAAACATTGAATCCTTTATCAGTGGCTGCCACGGGGAGTGTGCTTGGAGCGGGAGGGTGCTGGGGAAGCTGAGACTGGGCCTGGCCAAGGGCACTCAAGGGCACACCAAGGTTTAAGCAGCAACGAGCCAGCATTTGTGCAAATAGACAACAGGTGCAGGAGTTAGAGGCCGCTCGGCCCTTCCAGCCAGCACCGGCATTCAATGTGGTCACGGCTGATCATCCCCAATCAGTACCCCGTTCCTGCCTTCTCCCCATATCCCCTGACTCCGCTATCTTTAAGAGCCCCATCTAGCTCTCTCTTGAAAGCATCCAGAGAACCGTCCTCTGAGGCAGAGAATTCCACAGACTCACCACTCTCTGTGAGAAAAAGTGTTTCCTCGTCTCCGTTCTAAATGGCCTACCCCTTATTCTTAAACTGTGTGTGGCCCCTGGTTCTGGACTCCCCCAACATCGGGAACATGTTTCCTGCCTGTAACGTGTCCAAACCCTTAATTATCTTATATGTTTCAATAAGATCCCCTCTCATCCTTCTAAACTCCAGAGTGTACAAGCCCAGCCGCTCCATCTATCAAAAATAACCAGATTTAAAAGACATTTGGACAGGGATGTGGCTAGGTCAGGTTTGGAGGGATACGGGGCAAGCGCGGGCAGGTGGGACTAGTGTAGATGGGGCATGTTGGTCGGTGTGGGCAAGGTGGGCCGAAGGGCCTGTTTCCACACCTTCCAACATGTTTCCTGCCTCTACCGTGTCCAAACCCTTAACAATCTTATATGTTTCAATGAGATCCCCTCTCATCCTTCCAAACTCCAGAGTGTACAAGCCCAGCCGCTCCATTCTCTCAGCGTGTGACAGTCCCGCCATCCCGGGAATTTACAGCATCCTTGGATATCAAAAAGCAACATGGTTCATTGGGCATGGATAAGCCCTTCGGCCCACAATTTGGATGCTGTACGCTTTAACAAGATAATCTAGTCTCCTATATCTGCATGTTTTGAGAAGGAACTGCAGATGCTGGAAAAATGGAAGGCAGACAAAAAATGCTGGAGAAACTCAGCGGGTGAGGCAGCTTGTGGTCCGTGCTCAAACACAATATTTACAAATTTATCAAATAAGAACGTTATAAAAATTAAGGTCGGCACGGTAGAGTTGCCGCCTCACAGCGCCAGAGACCCGGGTCTCTCAACGATTTAAGGATAAGGGGGAAATCCTTTAGGACCGAGATGAGAAGGAATTTTTTCACACAGAGAGTGGTGAGTCTCTGGAACTCTCTGCCACAGAGGGTAGTTGAGGCCAGTTCATTGGCTATATTCAAGAGGGCGTTAGATGTGGCCCTTGTGGCTAAAGGGATCAGGGGGTATGGGGAGAAGGCAGGTACGGGATACTGAGTTGGATGATCAGCCATGATCATATTGAATGGCGGTGCAGGCTCGAAGGGCCGAATGGCCTACTCCTGCACCTAATTTCTATGTTTCTATGTTCCATCCTGACTATACGGAGTTTGTCTGTGCGGAGTTTGCACGTTCTCCCCCGTGACCTGCGTGGGTTTTCTCCGGGGGGCTCCGGTTTCCTCCCACACTCCAAAGACGGATTTTTAGGTTAATTGGCTTTGGTAAGTGGTCCCGAGTGTGTGTGGGACGTTGTTAGTGTGCGGGGCGATCGCTGGTCGGCGTGGACTCGGTGGGCCGAAGGGCCTGGTTCCACACTATCCCACTAAACTAAACTGAACCCGGGCCCTCGAGTCACGGCAACATCCTTGTAAATCTTCTCTGCACTCAGATTCAGATTCAGATTCAAGCGTTATTGTCATTGTGCAGTGTACAAGTACGGAGACAAGGAGAGCATCTCACCCAGAAGTGCGAGCACAGAATAAGGGAACTCGTTCCAGCTTCACGACATGCTTCGTGTTAGTAGGGTCCCCCAAAAAAGGCACAATACTCCAAATGAAGGAGGGTCTCGACCCAAAACGTCACCCATTCCTTCTCTCCACAGAAGCTGCCTGACCCACTATTTCCATGCTGTAATTGTTATGGTTATAATATGGTTGTTAAGGGTTGGGACACGCTAGAGGCAGGAAACATGTTCCCGATGTTGGGGGAGTCCAGAACCAGGGGCCACACACAGTTTAAGAATAAGGAGTCAGCCATTTAGAACGGAGACGAGGAAACACTTTTCCTCACAGAGAGTGAGTGGTGAGTCTGTGGAATTCTCTGCCTCAGAGGGCGGTGGAGGCCGGTTCTCTGGATGCTTTCAAGAGAGAGCTAGATAGGGCTCTTAAAGATAGCGGAGTCAGGGGATATGGGGAGAAGGCAGGAACGGGGTACTGATTGGGGATCATCAGCCATGATCACATTGAATGGCTGTGCTGGCTTGAAGGGCCAAATGGCCTCCTCCTGCACCTATTGTCTATTGTCACAGAAGGCTGTGGAGGCCACAAGTCAGTGGATATTTTTAAGGCAGAGATAGATAGATCCTTGATTAGTCAGTAGAGGGAGAGATAGATCAGACACGATTGAATGGCGGAGTTTGATGGACCGAATGGCCTAATTCTACTCCTGTGACCTGTGAAGCTGTAGCAGTTGCACTGCGGAGAGGGGAGGAAAGGCAGCACCCTCCACTGACCTGACCCACCACAAAAATAAATGACCCTGATTCAACTCCTAGATGTGTGTGTGAAGGAACTCCAGATGCTGGTTTCAACTGAAGATAGACACAGCGTGCTGGAGTAACTCAGCGGGTCAGGCAGCATCTGTGGAGAACATGGATAGGTGACGTTTCACAGAGTGCTGGAGTAACTCAGCGGGTCAGGCAGCATCTGTGGAGAACATGGATAGGTGACGTTTCACAGAGTGCTGGAGTAACTCAGCGGGTCAGGCAGCATCTGTGGAGAACATGGATAGGTGACGTTTCACAGAGTGCTGGAGTAACTCAGCGGGTCAGGCAGCATCTGTGGAGAACATGGATAGGTGACGTTTCACAGAGTGCTGGAGTAACTCAGCGGGTCAGGCAGCATCTGTGGGGAACATGGATAGGTGACGTTTCATGTCGGGACCTGAAATGTCTCGACCTGAAACGTCGCCCATTCCTTCTCTCCACAGATGCTGCCTGACCCGCTGAGTTACTCCAGCACTCTGTGAAACGTCACCTATCCATGTTCTCCACAGATGCTGCCTGACCCGCTGAGTTACTCCAGCACTCTGTGAAACGTCACCTATCCATGTTCTCCACAGATGCTGCCTGACCCGCTGAGTTACTCCAGCACTCTGTGAAACGTCACCTATCCATGTTCTCCACAGATGCTGCCTGACCCGCTGAGTTACTCCAGCACTCTGTGAAACGTCACCTATCCATGTTCTCCACAGATGCTGCCTGACCCGCTGAGTTACTCCAGCACTCTGTGAAACGTCACCTATCCATGTTCTCCACAGATGCTGCCTGACCCGCTGAGTTACTCCAGCACTCTGTGAAACGTCACCTATCCATGTTCCCCACAGATGCTGCCTGACCCGCTGAGTTACTCCAGCACTCTGTGAAACGTCACCTATCCATGTTCTCCACAGATGCTGCCTGACCCGCTGAGTTACTCCAGCACTCTGTGAAACGTCACCTATCCATGTTCTCCACAGATGCTGCCTGACCCGCTGAGATACTCCAGCACTCTGTGAAACGTCACCTATCCATGTTCTCCACAGATGCTGCCTGACCCGCTGAGTTACTCCAGCACTCTGTGAAACGTCACCTATCCATGTTCTCCACAGATGCTGCCTGACCCGCTGAGTTACTCCAGCACTCTGTGAAACGTCACCTATCCATGTTCTCCACAGATGCTGCCTGACCCGCTGAGTTACTCCAGCACTCTGTGAAACGTCACCTATCCGTGTTCTCCACAGATGCTGCCTGACCCGCTGAGTTACTCCAGCACTCTGTGAAACGTCACCTATCCATGTTCTCCACAGATGCTGCCTGACCCGCTGAGTTACTCCAGCACTCTGTGTGTCTGCCTTCACTTTAAATGTAGCTCTGTAAATGTCTTGGACCTTAGAGCCAAAGTGGGATGCTTGTGTCCATCGTGAATAGTCCACGTTTGGGGAGTGGTCATAAGAAATAGGAACAGAATTAGGCCATTCGGCCCATCAAGCCTACTCCGCATGGCTGCTCTATCTCTCCCTCCTAACCCCATTCTCCTGCCTTCTCCCCGTAGCCCCTGGCACCTGGGTACATGCCCAGTGCAGTCAAACACTCATCGTACCTTACTTAAATATAACGTACAAAGTCCAGAGATGAAAAGACAAAACGTGTGAGATGAGGAGATATAGATAGACGGGTGAAGTGAAAGGAAGGAATTTAGTGTAGTTTACTTTAGAAATACAGCGCAGAAATAGGCTGTTCAGTCCACCGGGCCCGCGCTGACCAGCGATCCCCGCACACTAATCTTCCCGATGTTGGGGGAGTCCAGAACCAGGGGCCACAGTTTAAGAATAAGGGGTAAGCCATTTAGAACGGAGACGAGGAAACACTTTTTCTCACAGAGAGTGGTGAGTCTGTGGAATTCTCTGCCTCAGAGGGCGGTGGAGGCCGGTTCTCTCGATGCTTTCAAGAGAGAGCTGGAGAGGGCTCTTGAAGATAGCGGAGTCAGGGGAGGTGGAGGCCGGTTCTCTGGATACTTCTCTTAAAGACAGTGGAATATGGGGAGAAGGCAGGAACGGGGAACTGATTGGGGATGATCAGCCATGATCACATTGAATGGCGGTGCTAGCTCGAAGGGCCAAATGGCCTCCTCCTGTACCTGTTGTCTATTGTCTATTATCTAGATCATTGGCCAGTTCATTGGCTATGTTTAAGAGGGAGCTAGATGTGCTCCTTGTGGATCAGAGGGCATGGAGAGAAGGCAGGTGCGGGATACTGAGTTGGATGATCAGCCATGATCATATTGAATGGCGGTGCTGGCTCGAAGGGCCGAATGGCCTTCTCCTGCACCTATTTTCTATGTTGCTATGTCTAGATGGGTTGGTGAGTGCATTTGCAGATGACACCGAGATTGCTGGGGTGATGGAGTGTGGGGAAGGCTGTCGAGGTATACAGTGCGATATAGATCAGTTGCAGGGATGGGCAGAGGAATGGCAGATGGAGTTTAATCTGAGCTAGTGTGAATCATTGCACTTTGGGAAGGTCGTATGTAAGGAGACAGTTTGTCCACAGTTAACGGCAATGCCCTTAACAGCATCGATGTACAGAGGGATCTTGGGGTCCTCGTCCACAACTCCCTGCTAGGGGCAACACACGTGGACGGGGGCGGTAAAGAAGGTGTGCGCCCGCTTGTGTCCATCAGTCGGGGCGTTGAGTACAAGAGTCAGGAAGTCACCGTGTATCTCTATAGGACGTTGGTCCAGGGCCGCATCTGGAGTATTGCGTGCAGTTCTGGTCGCCCCCATTACAGGAAGCATGTGGGGGCTTTGGAGAGGGTGCAGAGGAGGTTTACCGGAATGATGCCGGGATTAGAGGGTTTCGGCTACAGGGAGAGGTCGCACAGACTTGGGATCGTTTTCTCCGGAACGTCAGAGGTTGAGGGGAGACCCGGTAGAAGTGTGTGACGTTGTGAGAGGCGTAGATAGGGTAGACAGTCAGAACCTTTTCCCCCCCCGGGGTGGAAATGTCCACCACTAGAGGGCGCAGCTTTAAGGTGAGAGGGGCAAAGTCTAAAGGAGATGTGCGGGGCAGGTTTTTTTTTACACAGAGGGTGGTGGGTGCCTGGAACGCGCTGCCAGGGGTGGGGGTGGAGGCAGGTACGATCGTGGTGTTTAAGAGGCTTTTGGATCGGACCATGGATATGCAGGGGATGGAGGGGCACGGATCACGTGCCGGCAGAGGGGAGTTGGTCTTGGCATCGTGTCCAGCACGGACATTGTGGGCCGAAGGGCCTGTTCCTCTCTCTGTCTCTCTCTCTCTGTTGTAGACACTGCCAGCTCAATTGAATGCACTGCTGACTGCCCAGTTAGAGAAGGGTGGGGCGGGAGAGGGAGAGAGGGAGGGAGCAAGAGAGGGAGGGAAGAAAGGAGGGAGAGAGAGGGGGAAGGAGAGCGAGGGGGGGGAGAGAGGGATGGAGGGAAGGAGAGAGAGATGGATGGAGATGGGGCTGGAGTGAGGGAAGGAGAGAGAGAGGGGGGGGTGGCGAGAGGTGGAGGGAGAGAGAGGGAGAGTGAGAGAGAGTGAGAGATAGAGAGGGGGATGGAGGGATGGAGAGAGAGAGAGAGAGAGGGAGGTGGAGGGAGAGATAGAGTGAGAGATAGAGAGAGGGATGGAGAGAGAGAGAGATAGAGAGAGGGATGGGGGGAAGGAGAGAGAGAGAGAGGGAGGGAGAGGGAGAGAGGTGGAGGGAGAGAGTGAGAGATAGAGAGAGGGATGGAGGGAA
>CAUPSL010001294.1:5000-10000 GCA_963514005.1 Raja brachyura | reverse complement strand
TTGGTCTCCAACTCTGAGGAAAGACATCCTTGCCATAGAGGGGGTACAGAGAAGGTTCACCAGACTGATTCCTGGGATGTCAGGACTTTCATATGAGGAATGGCAGGCAGTGACTAGTGGGGTGCCGCAAGGCTCAGTGCTGGGACCCCAGCTATTTACAATATATATTAATTATTTGGACGAGGGAATTCAATGCAACATCTCCAAATTTGCAGATGATACCAAGCTGGGGGGTATAGTTAGGTGTGAGGAGGATGCTTGGAGGCTGCAGGGTGATTTGGATAGGCTGAGTGAATGGGCAGATGCATGGCAGATGCAGTACAATGTGGATAAATGTGAGGTTATCCACTTTGGTGGCAAAAACATGAGGGTAGACTATTATCTGAATGGTGGCAGATTAGGAAAGGGGGAGATGCAACGAGACCTGGGTGTCATGGTACACCAGTCATTGAAAGTAGGCATGCAGGTGCAGCAGGCAGTGAAGAAAGCAAATGGTATGTTAGCATTCATAGCGAAAGGATTTGAGTATAGGAGCAGGGAGGTTCTACTGCAGTTGTACAGGGTTTTGGTGAGGCCACACCTGGAGTACTGCGTACAGTTTTGGTCTCCAAATCTGAGGAAAGACATCCTTGCCATAGAGGGGGTACAGAGAAGGTTCACCAGACTGATTCCTGGGATGTCAGGACTTTCATATGAGGAAAGATTGGATAGACTCGGCTTGCACTCGCTGGAATTTAGAAGATTGAGGGGGGATCTTATAGAAACTTACAAAATTCTTAAGGGGTTGGACAAGCTAGATGCTGGAAGATTGTTCCCGATGTTGGGGGAGTCCAGAACAAGGGGTCACAGTCTAAGGATAAGGGGGAATTCCTTTAGGACCGAGATGAGGAAAACATTCTTTACACAGAGAGTGGTGAGTCTCTGGAATTCTCTGCCACAGAAGGTAGTTGAGGCCAGTTCATTGGCTATATTTAAGAGGGCGTTAGATGTGGCCCTTGTGGCTAAAGGGATCAGGGGGTATGGAGAGAAGGCAGGTACGGGATACTGAGTTGGATGATCAGCCATGATCACATTGAATGGCGGTGCAGGCTTGAAGGGCCGAATGGCCTACTCCTGCACCTAGTTTCTATGTTTCTATGTCTAACACCAGAGGAGTAACTGGGGCCGCTACTAGAAACATAGAAACATAGAAAAACTCTTCACGGTGTATATTAATGATTTGGACGAGGGGATTGAAGGCTTTGTGGCCAGGTTTGCGGATGATACAAAACTAGGTGGAGGGGCAGGTAGTGTGGAGAAAGCAGGGACTCTGCAGAAGGACTTGGACAGGTTGGGAGAGTGGGCAGAGAAGCGGCAGATGGAATACAGTGTAGCAAAGTGTGGAGTCGTGCATTTTGGTCGTCGGGATAAAGGCGGAGACTATTTTCTAAATGGGGGTAGAATCCAGAATTTGGAGGGGCAAAGGGACTTGGGAGCTGGTGCAGGATTCCCAAAATGTTAATCTGCAAGTCGAATCGGTCGTGAAGAAAGCAAACTCAATGCTAGCATTTATTTCACGACGGCTTGTATACAAATCGTAGAATGTTGCCTGGGTTCCAGCAACTAAGTTACAGAGAAAGGTTGAACAAGTTAGGTCTTTACTCTTTGGAGCGCAGAAGGTTAAGGGGGGACTTGATGGAGGTCTTTAAAATGATGAAAGGGATAGACAGAGTTGACGTGGATAAGCTTTTCCCATTGAGGGTAGGGAAGATTCAAACAAGAGGGCATGACATGAGAATTAAGGGACAGAAGTTTAGGGGTAACATGAGGGGGAACTTCTTTACTCAGAGAGTGGTGGCTGTGTGGAATGATCTTCCAGCGGAAGTGGTGGCGGCAGGATCGATTTTAACATTTAAAAGTAAAGTGGATAGGTATATGGACGGGAAGGGAATGGAGGGGTATGGTCTGAGTGCAGGTAGATGGGACTAGGGGAAAATAAATGGTCGGCACGGACTGGAAGGGCCGAGAAGGCCTGTTTCCGTGCTGTAATTGGTATATGGTTTATTATATGGTTAAATACAAGGATGTAATGATGAGGCTCTATAAGGCGCTGGTCGGGCCACATTTGGAATATTGTGAGCAGTTTTGGGCCCCGTATCTGAGGAAGGATGTGCCGGCTCTGGAGAGGGTCCAGAGGAGGTTTACAAGAATGATCCCAGCAATGAGTGGGTTAACATGTGATGAGCGTTTGTCGGCGCTGGGTCTGTACTCACTGGAGTTTAGAAGAATGAGGGGGAGACCTCATTGAAACTCACCGAATAGTGAAAGGCCTGGATAGAGTGGATGTGGAGGGGATGTTTCCACTAGTGGGAGAGTCTAGGCCCAGAGGTCACAGCCTCAGAATTAAAGGACGTTCCTTTAGGAGGGAGACGAGGAGGAATTTCTTTAGTCAGAGGGCGGTGAATCTGTGGAATTCTTTGCCACAGACGGGCTGTGGAGGCCACAAGTCAGTGGATATTTTTAAACGGAGATCGACTCATTCTTGACTAGTGAGGGTGTCAGGGGCTATGGGGAGAAGGCAGGAGAATGGGGTTAGGAGGGAGAGGTAGATCAGACATGATTGAATGGTGGAGTAGACTTGATGGGCCGAATGGACTAAAGGGCCTGTCCCACTGTACGAGTTCATCCAAGAGTTCTTCCGAGTTTTAAAAAAAATCAAACTCGTGGTAAGCACGTAGAATGTACGTAGTGGGTACGTTGGAGCTCGGGGACGTCTCTTAGCGGCTCGTAACGCTAACGGCAGGTACTCGGGAACCGCGTGAAGACTGGTGAAGATTTTTCAACATGTTGAAAAATGTCCACGAGAGCCCCGAGTACCGACGAGCGGCCGTTACCGTAAATCTCCGAGTTCGAATCAGGGGCAAACTCGGGAGAACTCTTGAATTAGCTCGTACAGTGGGACAGGCCCTTTATTCTGCTCCTATCACTTATGAAGTGCAAGAACTTCAGAGGAAGTCCAGTGAAGTCCGATTTGAGATAGTCCGAGGGTCTCCAATGAGGCGGATGGGAGGTCAGGACCGCTCTCTGGCTGGTGAGAGGACGGTTCAGTTGCCCGATCACAGCCGGGAAAAACTAGAGAACTCAGCGGGTTAGACAGATCCCTTCCTCAGTCACCCCTGAGGCCGGGGAAAAACCAACCCCATGTTATCCAATCTGCCTCTCCGACCCAAATGCTCTCCTAGCGTGTGTTTTTAATATTCCCACACTGGGTAAACATGTTCCCGCTGTTGGGGGAGTCCAGAACCAGGGGCCACACACAGTTCAAGAATAAGGGGTAAGCCATTTAGAACGGAGACGAGGAAACACTTTTTCTCACAGAGAGTGGTGAGTCTGTGGAATTCTCTGCCTCATAGAATCATAGAAAATAGGTGCAGGAGTAGGCCATTCGGCCCTTCGAGCCAGCACCGCCATTCAATATGATCATGGCTGATCATCCAATTCAGTATCCTGTACCTGCCTTCTCTCCATACCCTCTGACTCCCTTAGCCACATCTAACTCCCTCTTAAATATAGTCAGAGGGCGGTGGAGGCAGGTTCCCTGGATGCTTTCAAGAGAGAGCTAGATAGGGCTCTTAAAGATAGCGGAGTCAGGGGATACGGGGAGAAGGCAGGAACGGGGAACTGATTGGGGATGATCAGCCATGATCACAGTGAATGGCGGTGCTGGCTGGAAGGGCCGAATGGCCTCCTCCTGCACCTATTGTCTGTTGTAAAGAAAGTGACTGATGCAAACTGCTCCTTTAAACTTTATACACCCACCATCCTCTGTGTGAAAAAGTTACCCCTAGAGTTCCTATTGAATCTCCCCCCCCCCCCCCCCCTCATTTGAACCTGTGTCCTCTGGTCGTCGATTCCCCTGCTCTGGGCAAGAGGCTGTGTGCGTCTACCCGATCTATTCCTCTGGTGATTGTACACACCACAGGACGAGAGGTGCTGCTTTCCCTTACTGAACCGGTAACGTGGGAAGTGAGCGTGGACTCATTCGAAGGCTGCGGAGGCCACAAGTCAGTGGATATATTTACGGCAGAGATAGACAGATTCTTGATTAGTGCGGGTGTCAGGGGTTGTGGGGAGAAGGCAGGAAAATGGGGTTAGGAGGGAGAGATGGAGCGGCCGTGATTGAATGGCGGAGTGGACTTGATGGGCCGGATGGCCTAATTCTGCTCCTATCCCTTGTCACCTTTGCCTCTCTCACCTTAAAGTTACAAAGTGACCCGCGTGGGTTTTCTCCGGGTGCTGCGGTTTCCTGCGACACTCCAAAGACGCGCAGGTTTGTAGGGATACACAAAAAGCTGGAGAAACTCAGCGGGTGCAGCAGCATCTAAGGAGCGAAGGAGACAGGCGACGTTTCGGGTCGAGACCCTTCTTCAGACTGGTTAATTGGCTTGGTATAAATATAAATTGTCCCTAGTGTGTGTGGGATAGTGTTAGTGTGCGGGGATCGCTGGTCGGTACGGACTTGGTGGGCCGAATGGCCTGTAACCTTGCTGTATGACTAATACTATAACGGGCGGGCCTAACACTTGAGAGTGGGACTGCCAAGGTGCGATGTGTGGGCATTTAGTTGAGTTTAGTTTGGAGATACAGAGCGGAAACAGGCCCTTCGGCCCATCGAGTCCGCGCCGACCAGCGATCCCCGCACACTAACACTATCCCACACACACACTGGGGACAATTTACAATTTATACCAAAGCCAATTAACCTACAAACCCGCACGTCTTTGGAGTGTGGGAGGAAACCGGAGCGCCCGGAGAAAACCCACGCAGGTCATGGGGGAGAACGTGCAAACTCTGTACAGACAGCACCCGTAGTCAGGATTGAACTGGGGTCTCTGCGCTGTGAGGTGGCAACTCTACCGCTGCGCCAAACTGTGCCGGTCCGGTGGTGTGAAGGGGCCACGGAGATTGTGGCGCAGGCCCGGGTTCCGTCAATGGTTTTCGGAAGGAACTGCCGATGCTAG
>CAUPSL010001293.1:0-28834 GCA_963514005.1 Raja brachyura | reverse complement strand
AAGAAACCCAACCTGCCCACAGCGGCCAACATGTCCCAGCTACACCAGTCCCACCTGCCTGCGCTTGGTCCATATCCCTCCAAACCTGTCCTATCCTTGTATCTGTCCAACTGTTTCTTAAACTGCCTCAACTACCTCCTCTGGCAGCTCGTTCCATACACCCACCACCCTTTGTGTGGAAAAGTTACCCCTCGGATTCCCATTAAATCTTTCCCCCTTCACCTTAAACCCGTGTCCTCTGGTCCTCGATTCCCCTACTCTGGGCAAGAGACTCTGTGCATCTACCCGATCTACTCTCATGATTTTATACACTTCTATAAGATCCTCCTGCGCTCCATGGAATAGTGACCCAGCCTGCTCAACCTCTCCCTGTAGCTCAGACCCTGGTGTCCCGGCAACATCCTCGTAAATGATGTATCTAGATTATGTATCTGTACACTGTGGACGGCTCCATTGTAATCGCGTGTTGTCTTTCCGCTGACTGGTTAGCACGCAACAGAAAGCTGTTCCCTGTACCTCGGTACACGTGACAATAAACCAAACTGAACCTGCTGCACTGCTTTTGAAGATCTCTGTTCAATCCCTTCCCCTCCCACTCTATGTTTCATCTTGAAACACAGGCAGCTGCATCTCATTCCAATAGACAATAGGTGCAGGAGTAGAGGCCATTCGGCCCTTCGAGCCAGCACCGCCATTCAATGTCATCACGGCTGATCATCCCCAATCAGTACCCCGTTCCTGCCTTCTCCCCATATCCCCTGACTCCGCTATCTTTAAGAGCCCTATCTAGCTCTCTCTTGAAAGCATCCAGAGAACCTGCCTCCACCGCTCCCTCTGAGGCAGAGAATGCCACAGACTCACCACTCTCTGTGAGAAAAAGTGTTTCCTCGTCTCCGTTCTAAATGGCTTGCTCCTTATTCTTAAACTGTGTGTGTGGCCCCTGGTTCTGGACTCCCCCAACATCGGGGAACATGTTTCCTGCCTCTAGCGCGTCCAAACCCTTAATAATCTTAGGGTTACACAAAAAGCTGGAGAAACTCAGCGGGTGCAGCAGCATCTAAGGAGCGAAGGAGATAGGCGACGTTTCGGGTCGAGACCCTTCTTCAGATCTTATATGTTCCAATGAGATCCCCTCTCATCCTTCTAAACTCCAGAGTGTACAATCCCAGCCGCTCCATTCTCTCAGCCTATGACAGTCCCGCCATCCCGGAATTAACCTTGTAAACCTACGCTGGGCTCGCTCAATAGCAAGAATGTCCTTCCTCAAATTAGGGGACCAAAACTGCACACAATACTCCAGGTGTGGTCTCACTAGGGCTCTGTACAATCCCCCCCCCCCCCCCTTATTGGTTTTCTGAAGACGCTGGGCACGAAGACTTGGAAGAAAGTTAGACAGATTTCAAAACTTGCATCTCAGCACCCCAGCATCTCCACAAGTACCACCAAGGAAATGTTTCAACCCCAACTCGCGTTGGATTTCAGAAAGTAACACGGCCTGCGTGCCCACAGTAAGATCCCTCTGTCAGAGTCAGATCAGGGGGAGTTCCCCCCCTCCGCGGGTACCATGTACGCCCGTGCTATCCGCTCCATGGGCGGATAGTCGGCGACTAAACCGTCTCCCCCACCTGGTTTGCCGGATGAGGAGGGGGGCTGTGGACCCCCAGCAGGACCAGAAACAAGCCCTGTCAAAGGGCGGATGAGCTCCTAGCGACCCAACGTCCACCCACACTCCAGTAGACGTTGCGATCACTGTCGTACGTGGCATGGTAAGGAATGATGATAAATCACACACACACACACACACACACACCAAAATCCTATACTTCCAGTGGCGGAAGTCCGCAGGAACTGGAGGACGGAGATGTGTGGTGCGTCCGTCACCGTTCCCGTCGGAGACCAGCGCCACTGCGTCACTAATGTTTTCAACGATGACGATGTCAGCAATCTTCAAAAAACAAAAAGTCAAAAAGAGTTTATTGTCATGTGTCCCTGACAGGACAATGAAAATCTTTCTTTGCATAGCACAACAGAACATAGTAGGCATTGACTACAATTCTATACGTAAATACACCCATGAATTAATAAATTAATAAAGTGCAAATAACAGATGGAGGGATATTAATGTTCAGAGTTCCGAGCCAGGTTTGATAGCCTGATGGCTGTGGGGAAGTAGCTATTCCTGAACCTGGACGTTGCAGTCTTCAGGCTCCTGTACCTTCTATCCGAAGGTAGCAGGGAGATGAGTGTGTGGCCAGGGTGGTGTGGGTCCTTGATGATGCTGCCAGCCTTTTTGAGGCAGCGACTGTGATAGATCCCCTCGATGGAAGGAAGGTCAGAGCCGATGATGGACTGGGCAGTGTTTACTACTTTTTGTAGTCTTTTCCTCTCCAGGGCGCTCAAGTTGCTCAAAACCCTTCTTCAGACCCTCCTGTTTTCGTACGAACCAGCATCTGCAGTTCCATTAACCAGCCAAGCCCTTAAGAATTTGAATCCATCCAATTTTAAAATATCCAACTTCAAACTGTTTGGCATACAATGGTGATAAACTGTTCAACTCAACAATTCAGGCAATGTGTCTGTGATGAGTCAACCACTTAGAATATTCCCTTCCAGAAGCTGGAACGAGAGGGAGACGGAGAATAATTTTAGGAAGGAGATGAGGAGGAATTTCTTCCGTCAGAGGGCGGTGAATCTGTGGAATTCTTTGCCACAGATGGCTTTGGAGGCCAAATCAATGGATATCTTCAAGGCAGAGATAGATAGATTCTTGATTAGTGTGGGTGTCAGGGGTTGTGGGGAGAAGGCAGGAGAATGGGGTTAGGAGGGGGAGACACTGCAGATCAGACATGATAGAATGGCGGAGTAGACCCAACGGGCCGAATGGCCTAATTCTGCTCCTGTTACTCTCATCCACTCTCGGCACACTGGGGGGCAATTTACAGGGGGCCAAGCAGTCGACAAACCCACACCTCTCCGGGGTGTGGGAGGAAACCGGAGCACCCGGAGGAAACCCACTCGGAGAGATAGATCAGCCACGATTGAAAGGCGGAATAGATGGGCCGAATGGCCTAATTCTTCTCCAAGCGTGATGAAGCTTTTGTAGAAAGGCGATTGCGTGGAGATGCAGTTTCATCGTGCCGATGAGAGTGCAAAGGTGTCAACGACAGGCCAAGGGTGTAGAGGAGCCATCACATGAGTTTGACTGTCATTAATGAGGTGTTGGTGTTGGTGTGACGGTGCAGGTGCTGCTGCTGTGAATGTGAAGGCAGAACTGATCGGGGTGGTGTGAACGAACGTGTGGAGGTGTGAATAAGAGAGTGATGGTGAGACTGAAACTGCAATTTCAGAGGCACCGCACGGAAACAGGCCCTTCGGCCCACTGAGTCCGCGCTGACCACCTGTTCACACCGTTACCCCACGCTCTCATCCACTCCCGGCGCACCAGGGGGCAGTTTACAGAGGGCCGATTAGTGTCGTTCAGTTTGGTTTAGAGATACAGCATGGAAACAGGCCCTTCGGCCCACCGAGTCCATGCCGACCCATCGATCATCTGTTCACACTATTTCTATGTTTAAAGAAGGAACTGCAGATGCTGCAAAATCGAAGGTAGACAAAAGTGCTGGAGGAACTCAGCGGGTGCGGCAGCATCTATGGAGCGAAGGAAATGGGCAACGTTTCGGGCCGAAACCTTTCTTCAGACTGTTTCTATGTTTAGTTTCGAGACGCAGCATAGAAACAGGCCCTTCGGCCCATCGAGTCCGCGCCAACCATTGATCATCCTTTCAGACTATTGCTACGTTTAGTTTCGAGATACAGCATGGAAACAGGCCCTTCGGCCCATCGAGTCCGCGCCGACCAGCGATCACCCATTCACACCTGCTCCGTGCTATCCCACTTTCTCATCCACTCCCTGCGCACTGGGGGGGGGGGCAATTTACAGAGGGGCCGATTAACCCACAAACCCCCCCCCCCGCACGTCTTTGGGATGTGGGAGGAAACCGGAGCCCCCTGGAAGAAACCCACGCGGTCCCAGGGAGAACGAGCAAACTCCACACAGACACACACACACACACAGAGCACCCGAGGTCAGGATCAAACCCGGGTCCCTGGCGCTGTGAGGCAGCAGCTCTACCCGCTGCGCCACCGTGCTGTGCGCTGCGGTGGTGTGAACGATATTGGAATGGCGTAAATAGAAGCGTGCTTGAGTTGATGAAAGGGGTAAAGGGGTCAGTGATTGAACACTGGGGCAAATGGTACAAGTCATTCTCCCTTACCGCTGAAGGGGGCGCACGGGGCCGGATTAACACCCATAGAGGCCCTAAGCACTTAAAAGATTTTGTTCTTTGTAGATATACATAATCAGTATTATTTATGTTAATCCTTGCTTATTAATTGTGCTTCTATATTCTTTTTGTTTCATTTTTTATAAAGGTAGAAAATAGTCGAAAAAGATTAAACAAGAAATCATCATCATCATCTCCCACCCCACCTCTCTCCCTCGCCCACCCTCTCTCCCCCCTCCCTCCCTATCTCCCCCATCCCTTTCCCCTACTCCTCTCTCCCAACCAGACTGATTCCTGGGATGGCAGGACTTCCATATGAGGAAAGACTGGATAGACCCGGCTTGTACTCGCTGGAATTTAGGAGATTGAGGGGGGGATCTTATAGAAACTTACAAAATTCTTAAGGGGTTGGACAGGCTAGATGCTGGAAGATTGTTCCCGATGTTGGGGGAGGTCCAGAACAAGGGGTCACACAGTTTAAGGATAAGGGGGAATTCCTTTAGGACCGAGATGAGGAAAACATTCTTTACACAGAGAGTGGTGCGTCTCTGGAATTCTCTGCCACAGAAGGTAGTTGCGGCCAGTTCATTGGGTATATTTAAGAGGGCGTTAGATGTGGCACTTGTGGCTAAAGGGATCAGGGGGTATGGAGAGAAGGCAGGTACAGGATACTGAGTTGGATGATCAGCCATGATCGCATTGAATGGCGGTGCAGGCTCGAAGGGCCGAATGGCCTACTCCTGCACCTATTTTTCTATGTTTCTATGTTTCTATGTTTCTCCCTCTTCCACCACTCCCCCTTCCCCCCTCTCTCTCCCCCACTTCCGCCACTCTCCCCTACACCTCTCACCCTCCCGCCCCACTTCCACTTCTCGCTCCCCCATCCCCCACCTCTCCCCTTCCCCTTCCCCTCCCCCTCCCCTCTCTCCCCTCCCCCCTGCAACCACACGTCGGGGGGAACAGACCCAACGGGTCTGCACTTGGTCTAGTATATATATAAACCGTTTACCATTTCTGTGGCGCCCCCCTTCCCTTGATGCCCTAAGCACGTGCTTATTTTGCTTAACGGTTGATCCAGCCCTGGCGGCACGTTGGCGCAGCGGGGAGAGTCGCTGCCGCACAGCGCCGGAGACCCGGGTTCCATCCCGACCTCAAGTGCCGTGCGTGTGTGTGGAGTTTGCACGTTCTCCATGTAACCGGCGTGGGTTTCCTAAACCTCAGCTCAACCCATGGAGCAACGGGTGCTCCGGTTTCCTCCCACAATCCCAAGGGCGTGCGGGGGGTTTGTAGGTCTATCGGCCCTGTGTAAATTGCCTCCTAGTGTGTAGGGGGGCACACACAAGGCTGGAGAAACTCAGCGGGTGCAGTAGCATCTAAGGAGCGAAGGAGATGGGCGACGTTTCGGGTCGAGACCCTTCAGTGTGTAGGGAGTGAATGAGAAAATGGGGTAACAGAGAACTCGTGTTGACAGGAGTCTTGTTGTCCACTGTATCTCCAAGCTAAACGTCAACTCAACTCTAATGGAGCAATGACGTTAAATTGACGTCAATGACGGAGATTGAAGGCGCAATTGAAAGAAAAACAGTGTGACTAGGCGGTAAAATAGGTGGTGCCACTGGTAGAACATCGCCCTCTAGTGTGCAGGGAGTGAATGGGAAAATGGGATAACGGGGAACCAGTGTGAGTGCGGGGATCGCTGGTCAGCGCGAACTCGGTGGGCCGAAGGGCCTGTTTCCACGCTGTATCTTTTGCTCAATCAGATGGCGTGATTGAGTGGGGAAAGGTGTAAAGAAAAGTGTAAATACGTGCACACACACACACACTCTGGACAACCAGAGCTTGCTGGCCGGTTGCATCGTGGCTTGGTTCGGCAACTTGAGCGCCCTGGAGAGGAAAAGACTACAAAAAGTGGTAAACACTGCCCAGTCCATCATCGGCTCTGACCTTCCTTCCATCGAGGGGATCTATCGCAGTCGCTGCCTCAAAAAGCCCGGCAGCATCATCGAGGACCCACACCACCCTGGCCACACACTCATCTCCCCGCTACCTTCGGGTAGAAGGTACAGGAGCCTGAAGACTGCAACAACCCGGTTCAGGAATAGCTACTTCCCCACAGCCATCAGGGTATTAAACCTGGCTCGGACAAAGCTCTGAACATTAATATCCCTCCATCTGTTATTTGCACTTTATTAATTTATTAATTCATGGGTGTATTTATGTATAGAATTGTAGTCAATGCCTGCTATGTTCTGTTGTGCTATGCAAAGAAAGATTTTCATTGTCCTGTCAGGGACACATGACAATAAACTCTTTTGACAATTTGACACACCATTTTCCCTGGCACTCTTTGAGCAGAACAGCACAGGAGCAGGCCCTTCGGCCCACGATGTCTGTGCCGTACATGATGCCAAGACCATCACTGATCTGCCCGTACATGACCCCTATCCCTCTATTCCCGGCACTGCCATATGCCTGTGATCTAAAAGCCTGGGATCGCTGGTCGGCGCGGACTCGGTGGGCCGAAGGGATCTCCAAATTAAATCACCTGGACAATTTAGTCGGTTTTTTCCCTCAGTTTTTAACGTTTAGTTTCACGGATACAAGGCGGAAACAGGCCCTTCAGCCCCACCGAGCCAGTGCCGACCAGCGATCCCCGCGCACTATCCTACACATACTGGGGACAATTCACAATTATACCAGAGACAATAGACAATAGGTGCAGGAGGAGGCCATTCGGCCCTTCGAGCCAGCACCGCCATTCAATGTGATCCCGGCTGATTATCCCCAATCAGTACCCCGTTCCTGCCTTCTCCCCATAAATGGTTATCTTATCTATTATTTCTTTACGTTTTTTGGTTACTTCATACATATTACTAGTGTGTGTTTATCAGTTGTATGTATATATATGTCCGTATGCATCCCTAAAAAGTGTCTAGGGTACGTCTACGGTTAAGAGTGGTGGGTCTCTAGAACTCTCTGCCACAGAGGGTAGTTGAGGCCAGTTCATTGGGAGGGAGTTAGATGGGGCCCTTGTGGCGAAAGGGATCAGGGGGTATGGAGAGAAGGCAGGTACGGGATACTGATTGGGATGATCAGCCATGATCATATTGAATGGCGGTGCAGGCTCGAAGGGCCGAATGGCCAACTCCTGCACCTATTTTCTATGTTTCTGTTTCTCAAATGAAGAATTAGCTATTGTAGATTATATATTGTGTTATATATGACATTGCTATGTAATGCAATGGTGATCCACCAGACTGATTCCTGGGATGTCAGGACTTTCATATGAGGAAAGACTGGATAGACTCGGCTTGTACTCGCTGGAATTTAGAAGATTGAGGGGGGATCTTATAGAAACTTACAAAATTCTTAAGGGGTTGGACAAGCTAGATGCTGGAAGATTGTTCCCGATGTTGGGGAGTTCCAGAACAAGGGGTCACAGTCTAAGGATAAGGGGGAATTCCATTAGGACCGTGATGAGAAGATCATTTTTCACACAGAGAGTGGTGAGTCTGTGGAATTCTCTGCCACAGAGGGTAGTTGAGGCCAGTTCATTGGCTATATTTAAGAGGGAGTTAGATGTGGCCCTTGTGGCTAAGGGGATCAGGGGGTATGGAGAGAAGGCAGGAACGGGATACTGAGATGGATGATCAGCCATGATCATATTGAATGGCGGTGCTGGCTCGAAGGGCCGAATGGCCTACTCCTGCACCTATTGTCTATGTTTCTATGATCCGTTATCATTAATATTATTATGTTATTAATAATGGTGATAATAATAATTATTAATTAATTAATCATTAAATATGGAAGAAGGGTTTAGGGAGAAGGGGTGGGATTAAATGAGTTATTCTTCTTCTCACTCCTTTTCGAGCTTGTACAGAAAAAGTGTTGGACATTTAAATGTTGCTTTATGCTTTTCATTTCATTTCATTTCATTTATTCCTGTTTATGTCTTTACTTGTTCGGAACAAATAAGCAAATAAATATTTCCCCCCCCCCCCACCGACTCCGCTATCTTTAAGAGCCCCATCTAGCTCTCTCTTGAAAGCATCCAGAGCACCGGCCTCCACCGCCCTCTGAGGCAGAGAATCCCACAGACTCACCACTCTCTGTGAGAAAAAGTGTTTCCTCGTCTCCGAGTAGAGACCATTCGGCCCTTCGGATCAGCACCGCCATTCAATGTGATCATGGCTGATCATCCCCAATCAGTACCCCGTTCCTGCCTTCTCCCCATATCCCCTGACTCCGCTATCTTTAAGAGCCCCTATCTAGCTCTCTCTTGAAAGCATCCTGAGAACCGGCCTCCACCGCCCTCTGAGGCAGAGAATCCCACAGACTCACCACTCTCTGTGAGAAAAAGTGTTTCCTCGTCTCCGAGTAGAGACCATTCGGCCCTTCGGACCAGCACCACCATTCAATGTGATCATGGCTGATCATCCACAATCAGTACCCAGTTCCTGCCTTCTCCCCATATCCCCTGACTCCGCTATCTTTAAGAGCCCCATCTAGCTCTCTCTTGAAAGCATCCAGAGAACCGGCCTCCACCGCCCTCTGAGGCAGAGAATCCCACAGACTCACCACTCTCTGTGAGAAAAAGTGTTTCCTCGTCTCTGAGTAGAGACCATTCGGCCCTTCGGACCAGCACCGCCATTCAATGTGATCATGGCTGATCATCCACAATCAGTACCCCGTTCCTGCCTTCTCCCCATATCCCCTGACTCCGCTATCTTTAAGAGCCCCTATCTAGCTCTCTCTTGAAAGCATCCAGAGAACCGGCCTCCACCGCCCTCTGAGGCAGAGAATTCCACAGACTCACCACTCTCTGTGAGAAAAAGTGTTTCCTCGTCTCCGTTCTAAATGGCTTATCCCTTATTCTTAAACTGTGGCCCCTGGTTCTGGACTCCCCCAACATCGGGAACATGTTTCCTGCCTGTAGCGTGGCCAAACCATTAACAAGAGCCCTATTTAGCTCTCTCTTGAAAGTATCCAGAGAACCGGCCTCCACCGCCCTCTGAGGCAGAGAATCCCACAGACTCTCCGCTCTCTGTGAGTCTCCGAGCCAATTAGCCGACACGTTTTGGAGCATGGGAGGAAAGCGGGGAAAACCCACGCAGGTCGGGGGGGGAGAACGTGCAGACGCCGTACAGACAGCACCCGGGGTCGGGATCGAAACCCGGGGCTCCGGTGCTGTGAGGCGGCTGCTCTACCCGCTGCGCCACCGTGCCGCCCTCGTGCTCTGACACGCCCGAATGGTCTTCATGAAAGAGGTGGACCTCTCTCCATCTCCTCATTCAGGGACTGGATGGGTGTCGGAAGACAAAGTAATGACACAGAGAAACCTCAATGAAGCAGCGAACTTTAGTCCTTCTGGTTTAATTTGGTCTAATATTTCTGTGAAAATGCATTGAGTAAAATATATTCCAAATATGACTTTTATGAGATTAATTGGAATTACATAATGCGGACAAATTAGACGTTTTTCTTTTACATAAAGGTGTACTAGCATACAATGTGCAAACATTCAATAATTCATTAGATTTCTCATTAGACTCTGCAAGTACAATAATAATGCCCCTGTCCCACTTAGGAGACCTGAGCGGAAACCTCTGGAGACTTTGCGCCCCACCCCAAGGTTTCCGTGCGGTTCCCGGAGGTTTTCGTCAGTCTCCCTAATGGTCGAAAGTGGTTTCCGCTTCTTCTGTGTTCCGGCGATTGTTTCAAAAAAATTCTCCGGGAACCTGACACGGAAACCTCCGGGAACCGCACGGAAACCTCCGGGAACCGCACGGAAACCTTGGGTGGGGCGCAGAGTCTCCAGGGGTTTCCGTCCAGGTTTCCTAAGTGGGACAGGGGGCATTAACAGCTTGGATTTCACACTTGCCCCAGTACCCCCGCCAGCACTGAAGGCCGCAGTTAGTTGGCCGAAGAAGGGATTCAAACCATTCACTTCGCCAAAAAAAGACCAGGTCCATCCTCTCGTCCGAGGAAGGGCCTCGACCCGAAACGTCGCCCATCTCCTTCGCTCCTTAGATGCTGCTGCACCCGCTGAGTTTCTCCAGCCTTTTGCGTACCCCCTCGATTCTCCAGCATCTGCAGTTCCCTCTTTAACACAAATCCTCTCGTCATCAACTTTCCGCACACCAGTGGTCTCGGGGTAGTGGTCCGAATCGGCTATCCTGGTTTAATTCAGTTTGGAGACACAGCGGCAACAGGCCCTTCGGCCCACCGAGCCCGTGCCAACCAGCAATCACCCCGTACACTAGCACCACCCTACACACATACTAGGGCCAATTTACAATGATACCATGCCAATTTGCCTACAAACCCGGGGTTACACAAAAAGCTGGAGAGACTGAGCGGGTGCAGCAGCATCTAAGGACCGAAGGAGATAGGCGACGTTTCGGGTCGAGACCCTTCTTCAGACTGGTCAGGGATCAGGGAAACGAGAGATATAAACAGTGATGTGGAGAGATAAAGAACAATGAATGAAAGATATGCAAAAAAGTATCGATGATAAAGGAAACAGGCCATTGTAAGCTGTTTGTAGTGTGAAAATGAGAAGCTAGTGCGACTTGGGTGGGGGGGGGGGGGGGAGATGGAGAAGGAATGTCAGGGCCCGAGGGCTGAGGGAGAGGTGGGAAGGGGAGGAGGCAGCCAGGGTTAACAGAATTGAGAAAATTCAATGTTTAAGCCCAGAGGATGCAGACTCCCCAAGCGGAATATGTGGTGCTGTTCCTCCAACTTGCGGTGTTGCTCACTCTGGCCGTGGAGGAGGCCCAGGACCGAGAGGTCGGATACGGAATGGGAGGGGGAGTTGAAGTGCTGAGCCACCGGGAGGTCGGGTTGGTTATTGCGGACCGAGCGGAGGTGTTCGGCGAAACGATCGCCCAGCCTCCGCTTGGTCTCACCGATTGTTCATTGTTCTTTATCTCTCCACATCACTGTTTATATATCTCTCGTTTCCCTGATCCCTGACCAGTCTGAAGAAGGGTCTCGACCCGAAACGTCGCCTATCTCCTTCGCTCCTTAGATGCTGCCTACAAACCCGCCCGTCTTTGGAGTGTAGTTTAGCGGTCCAGCATACAGACGAGGAGTTGGTCTTGCCATTATGTTCCGCACGGATATTGCGGGAGGAAGGACCTTTAGACTTCGGCCCACCGAGTCCGCGCCGACCGGCGATCCCCGTACACCAACACTATCCTACACACACACACGTGGGACAATTTACAATTTTAACCAAATAAGCTACAAACCTGCGACGTCTTCACACTAGGCTCACTTGCTGAGTTACTCCGGCACTCTGTGTCAACCTCTGGTTCCCCAGAGATGCTGCCTGAACCGCTGAGCTACGCCCCTGTCCCACTTAGGAAACCTCTGGAGACTTTGCGCCCCAACCCAAGGTTTCCGTGCGGTCCCCGGAGGTTTTTGTCAGTCTCCCTAATGGTCGAAAGTGGTTTCCGTTTTAAAAATCGGTCATTTTTTAGTCCAAGCCGGTTGCGAGGCTAGTTGAAGGTGGTTGCCGGAGGACGAAAACCTCCGGGAACCGCACGGAAACCTTGGGTGGGGCGCAGAGTCTCCAGAGGTTTCCGTTCAGGTTCCCCAAGTGGGACAGGGGCATTACTCCAGCACATTTTGTACATCCCAAAATCCCGGGGCACCATGCGCGCGTCGTGACGCGTAAATGATGCCCAAGTGGGACTGGCCCTTTAATTCACTTTGCAGTGGGCAAGTCGCCCAGAGAGATGTCCACTGGAGCTGAACGTCGAGCTTTCATTTGGTCTTCGTTTCTGCGTGGTGTTTCGCCCGTAGCAAGCCGGGTCACCGCCGCAGCTCTGCTCAAGAACCTGCGAAGATCCACCTCAAAATGTCTCCATCCCGACGTACGTTCCAGTCCAGGGTCGGCTGGGAATCGGAATCCAAATCCAGAACCAAACCCCAGCAGCCGACTGGTCCCACCAAGATGCAGTACAGAACGCCACAGGAGATCCTTCTTCCCTGCGGCTATCAAACTGGACAACACCTCCCCCTTCTGTCGTGAGGTAGACTGAAGGGCCTGTCCCACCAGCATGCAACTCCATGCGATGAGCGCGACCTAACGTGGTCGCTTGAGCCGTCCGGCGTCACGGGGCCGGTCCCACTTCGATCGCCGGAGCCGTGCGGATTTGTGCGGAGTTCGTGCGGCAACGGCTTGTCGGCTCGCAGTCGCCTAGACGCATTACACACCGTCTCGACGTCGTGCCTCCGTGACCCTCTCTGTAGGTGCCTCCGTGACCCTCTCTGTGTGTGGTTCCGTGGCCCTCTGTGTGTGTGTGTGCCTCTGTGTCCCTCTCTGTGTGCCCCTCTCTGTCCTGGCGAACTTACCATAAGACTTCGCTCCAGGTTCGCCTCACTTTGCGCCGCGTTGCGCCACTCACCCGACCTCCGCGCGGCCCTCGCTGCCGGTTTGGTCGCACTTGCCGCATGCAGGTGCATGCTGGTGGGAACGGCCCTGTACAGGGGATCACCCGACCTCCGCGTGGCCCCCGCTTCTAGTTTGATCGCGCTCATCGCATGGAGTCGGATGCTGGTAGGACAGGCCCTTGACTCCCCTCCCCACCCCCCTCCCCCTCCCCCTCCCCAATCTTTGCACATCCCCAATCCTGGACTGTCATGTTTCGTGTATCTGGTTGTGTTTCACCACTGCTGCCAGATCAATTTCCCTCCTGGGATAAATAACGTTCGATCGTATCAAAGAGGCCATCACGGTGGGTAGATGTCCGTCAGTGTGTTTGATTGTAAGCGTAAAGGACAGTAGTCTGGGCTGATGAGGGGCGGGTGAACTGGCGGCTGGTGTGTCTTTGAAGGTCTCGGAGCTGTTCTTTCCAGGGTCAAATCTGAAGGGGGTTTAGCAGTCTGGTTTGAGCTTGTGGAAGGTGGTGTCGGTGTTGGCGAGGTTGGTCAGATTCTTCTTGATGCGGAGAGCCGTCAGCCTGGCAGAAGGATTCTGATGCCAGGATTCCTTCATCAGCTTAGCAAGAGAGGAGAGAATCTGGAATAGAACAGAGACGTGAGCTCGCACATAAACGATGAACTCGCCTCACCCTCAGCACAAGTCCGCGCCGACCAGCGATCCTCACACACACACACACGCACACACACATACCACACACACACACACACACCACACCACACACACACACACGCGCACACACACACACACACCACACCACACACACCACACACACCCACACACACACCCCGAAACACACCCCCACACACACCCCCACACACACCCACACACACACCCACACACACACCCACACACACACCCACACACCCACACACACACACACAACATTTTTTTACCGGAGCCAATGAACCTACAAACCCGCACGTCTTTGGAGTGTGGGAGGAAACCGGAGCACCCGGAGAAAACCCACGCGGGTCACGGGGAGACCGTGCAAACTCTGCGCAGGCAGCACCCAAGGTCGGGATGGAACCCGGGGCTCTGGCGCTGTCCTTGATTGTGCATCTCAGTGTCAAATTTTGTTTATTAACGGAATGCAAAAAAAACTTGTAATGTTAAACTGTAAAAAAAAGGGGCAATGTAAAGGCATGTCTTTGTACTGATGCTTGCATCATACCAGCTTCAGGACAGGTCCATCGAGCAACACAGTGGGAAGTAACGGTCCATTGAGACCATGCCTGCCGTTTTGTGAAATGTTTGTCTCACAAACACAAGACCGGTCTCGGTGGCGCAGCTTGCCCAGCCCCTGTCCCACTTAGGAGACCTAAACAGCAACCTCTGGTGACCTCGCCCGCCATCCCACGCATATATTGAAAACCTTCCTCGTCTATGAAGAAATCCGGCTTCGACTAGACCTGCGACTAAAAAATGATCGATTTTAAAAACGGCAACCTATTTTTAGTCGAGGGCGGTTTCAAACATGATGAAAAAAAAGCAGCATCCTAGATGAAGCCTCGACCACCGCGGAAACCACTTTCGACCATTAGGGAGAGTGACCAAAACCTCCGGAGACCCCATGGAGACCTTGGGTGGCGGGCGAGGTCACCAGAGGTTGCTGTTTAGGTCTCCCAAGTGGGACAGGGGTTGTACAGCGAATGTAAGCGCCGGAGACCCGGGTTCGATCCCGACCACGGGGCGCTGCCTGTACGGAGTTTGCACGTTCTCCCCGTGACCTGCCTGGGTTTTCTCCGGGATCTTCGGTTTCCCCCCACGCTCCAAAGACGTGCGTGCAGGTTTGTCGGTTAATTGGCTCGGTAAATGTAACAAATTGTCCCTAGTGGGCGAGTAGGATGGTGTCAGTGTGCGGGGATCGCTGGGCGGCGCCAACTCGGTGGGCCGAAGGGCCTGTTTCCGGGCTGTATCTCTAAACTAAATTAAACTAATTCAAACTGTCTGTGTAGAGTTTGCACGTTCCCCAATGTAAGACGTTGGGCCACATTTAGAGTATTGTGTTCAGTTCTGGGCACCATGTTAAAGGAAAGATGTCGTCTAGCTGGAAAGGCTACAGAGAAGATTTACGAGGATGTTGCCAGGACTAGAGGGTGTGAGCTACAGGGAGAGGTTGAGCAGGGCTGGGACTGCGCAGGAGGATGAGGGGCGATCTTATAGAGGTGTACAAAATCATGAGAGGAATAGATCGGGTAGACGCACAGAGTCTCTTGCCCAGAGTAGGGGAATCGAGAACCATGGGTTATCCATGGTGAAGGGGAAAATATTTAATAGGAATCCGAGGGTTAACATTTTCACGCAAAGGGTGGTGGGTGTATGGAACGAGCTGCCGGAGGAGGTGGTTGAGGCTGGGACTATCCCAACGTTTAATAAGCAATTAGGCAGGTACATGGATAGGACAGGTGTAGAGGGATATGGGCCAAATGCAGGCAAGTGGGACTAGTGTAGATGGGGCATGTTGGTCGGCGTGGGCAAGTTGGGCCGAAGGGCCTGTTTTCCACGTTGTATGACTAGGGGTCACCCTGTACACTAGCAGAGAATTGTGGACGCAGCCCGGACCATCACACAAACCAACCTCCCTTCCACTGACTCTAACGCCTCACGCATCTACACCTCACGCTGCCTCGGCAAGGCCGGCAGCATCATCACGGACCAGTCTCACCCCCGGCCACTCCCTCTTCTCCCCTCTCCCATCGGGCAAGAGGTACAGAAGGGTGAAAACGCACGCACACACACCTCCAGATTCAGGGACAGTTTCCTCCCGGCTGTTATCAGGCAACTGAACCATCCTACCACACCCAGAGATTCCTGATCACTGTCGGAAACCCACGCAGGTCACGGGGAGAATGTACAAACTCCACACACACACAGTTCGGAGCAAAGATCCTATAGCGGAGCAAGATAGACCACTCCTGCTAAATGCAATGGGCTGACGTGTAGTACGCAACGGAGCGGAACGTGGGCCTTTTTTCATCCATTTCAGTAACCCGACCCGACCCGACCCGACCCGCAGTGTAATCAACGTTGCGGGGGAACAGTTTGTGTTAATAAATTATAATCCTGAAAATGAGGAGAAGATTTTTACCAAAGAACTTTTATTTTTACGAGGATGTTCCCGTAACCGGCTTCCGTCTCCGCACTAGTATCTTTGCTCCGCTGTGACGGGATCTTTGGTGCGGAGACGGAAGCCGGTTACGGGAATGGGGCCGAAAATCACCCATGACCGTACTACGTCTGTTTCGTCGAGTGGACTATCTTGCTCGCTCTAGGATCTTTGGCTCGGAGTTAAAATTTAACAAGGCCCTACGCCTCCTTAAACACGGGGAACGTAGCAAGGAAAAAATAACAGGAGCGTACCGGATCGGAAAACCACCGGTTGGGAATGTTGGGCCTCTGTTGATCAGTGCAGATGACTTTCCTCATGTCTTCGAAGCTGGGGTCAGTGGGGACCACGTCGTAAAACGGAGGCATGTACTCTTCTGTGATTCCTATTTTCCAACAGAAAGGAACAGATGAGGCCAAAGACAGACGCAAAAATGCTGGAGTAACTCAGCGGGACAGGCAGCATCTCTGGGCGACGTTTCAGGTCGAGACCCTCCTTCAGACTGAGAGTCCGGGGGGGGGGAAGGGAAACGAGAGATATAGACGGTGATGTGGAGAGATGTTGAACAAATGAATGAAAGATATGCAGGGGTGAGGGATTGCAACCTTCACGTGGTCCGCCCTGTTTCGCCGAATGCAATCAGCCCGGCGTGCACAATCAAATAGAACTAGTTGTCCTGCAACTTTCGGCTGTGCACGCCATACACAAGAAGAAGAAGAACGATATGCAAAAAAAAGTGACAATGATAATAGTCTGAAGAAGGGTCTCGACCTGAAACGTCACCTATTTCCTTCCCTCCGTAGACGCTGCATCACCCGCTGAGTTTCTCCAGCACTTTTGTCTCTCTGTGATTTTTCCAGCATCTGCAGTTCCTTCTTAAACAAATAAAACAGTGTGAACGGTAGCAATGTTACAAAATGTTGAGATTTTAAAAATCAAGTCTGCAATTTATCCCATCAGATAAAGCATAAAAAGTTTAATTTGACACCTAATTCACTTTCATATCTTCAGTATTAAGAAAGTTATGACCATTTTCATACTCGGAAATTAGCATCTTGCTCCCCATTGCCTTTCCATTGACTTAACTCAAAAGCTGTGATCTAGAAGTCAAAAGCCCATGACTTTCTTAAAAATTAAGAGGTGTGAATGAAATTTCCAGTTATTATAGATTGAAGCATTCTGAAACAAATATGAAACAATCTTACTTGGATGACCTGAAATTAAAGCATATAATTAGTTAGTTACCTAATTGTAGCTAATTACAAAATTCAATGAGTAGATCTAAACATCTATCCATTTCTTAAGAAAAGATAAACTTTTTTTAAATTGCCTAAGTGTCCAAATAACATTCACACAATAATCCACAATATAACATGATTTTTAAATCTCATTTTCATGAATTTCTGGGCCAAATGGAAGGAATTTAGTGTTTAATGCCTGTAAATTAATGGCCATTTAAATCAACTAGCGAGTGGGTTTTAGTGGAATGCGGTGGATTGGAACGTTGCGGTTTGCGGTGAAGTCGGTATGAAAAATACAGCTGGTTCATACATTTTTTTTTGGGCCCATTTTCGCAACATGAAAATGTGATTAAAGCCTTCCTAAAAACCAAGTTTTTATGTAAGAATAAACTGTGTAGCTTCTTTTATCGCCTACCTTAGGTCCGTTCCGCTGTCACCGTTCAGAGCTTTAGAAGATGATTTTTAAACTAGTCTAGTTAATAAATAATCTAGCGTAGTTTAAAAATACCTTTATGAATGAAATGTCGGAGCGATTTCTCTTTAGCGGCGAAATCGCCCGACATGGATCAACTTGGACTGCCTAGAAAAAATCGGCATTTTAAACCCGCCCCCCTCTGAACGGCGCCAAAGTCGCGCACACGGGGAGCGGCAGAACTGCAGCGCTGCTAAAGGTAGGTATTGTAACATACCTATGAACGGTTGATCGATGGCCGGCGTGGACTCGGTGGGCCGAAGGGCCTGTTTCCACGCTGTGTCTCTCAATTCAACTCGGGTAAAATTCTTGCCAAGTTCCACAGGACGACTGGAAGTCTGACACACGCAACCCAAAGAAAACCTGAAAGAGCTATTTCCAGAAGCACGAACGCTAATAAACCTTGTCCCGCTCAACTCCTTTTCTATGCATCCCCAATAAGACAGTTCCGATAAGATTAGGGGCATTTGGGCAGCCACTTCTGAATTACATTCGCTGGGCTCATTAGCCTGTCCATGTCCTGAACCGGGTGCTGACATGAGATTAAACTGTTTTCAGTGGAAGATAATTCAGCTGGAAATAAATACAAGATGAACTAACTCTGAAGTAATGGGGAGAGCCGATGACAGGAGTCCATCTGTTGCAACTATGTGAAAATAGATTACCAGTTTCCTGGGGTCATCATTCTGGCAATTGTCGACAATTTGCTCTATTTGTGATTTTTTTCTCTGGTGGAAATTTTTTTTAGTCCAGTTTAGTCAGTCAATGGATTCCTGCGAGAGACAGGGGGGGGGGGGTGTTTACTGCATAGAAACAGGCCATTTGGCCCAACAAGTCCATACTTGTGATGGACACAAAATGCTGGAGTAGCTCAGCGGGACAGGCAGCATCTCTGGAGAGAAGGAATGAGTGACTGAAGAAGGGTCTCGACCCCTGAAACGTCACCTATTCCGTTCCTATTCCCTCCAGAGATGCTGCCTGTCCCGCTGAGTTACTCCAGCACTTTGTGTCTACCTTCTCTCCAAAAGACCACCAGGGGGAGCCGGGGAGATGGCAGCCCTGCCGGCAGTCTGTTCGGCTTTTCACTCTTTTGTTATTTTTTAGTTTTTTAAAAGTTTATTTTAATGTTCTTCCGTTTGTTTTATGTGGGGGGAGGGGGGGGGGATCGGGGGAAACCTTTTTTCAGGTTCTTACCTTCCCCGGAGGTGTGATCTATTTTCGGATCGCATTCTCCGGGCGCTCTGCGGCCTACCATCGCTGGAGCTGGAAGCCTCCTCGTACTGTCGTGAGCCCCACCGCGGGGCGGGGACTTAACATCGCGGCTGATCCCTTGCCTGGGGATTGCTCCCACCGCGGACTTTACCATCAAGGGCTCGCAGTCTCGGGTGAGGCCGAGTCGGGAGCTCCAACGTCACGGAAGGTTCGACCAGCCCCGACGCGAGGTTCGATCGCCCAGCGCGGGGGAGCTGACACCCCCCCGATGCAGGAGCTGGTCACCTCGACGTGGAGGGCCCAAACGGCGCCGGCTACGGGAGTCAAGACCGTCTCATCATCTCGCAGTCCACGACCGAGGAGGAACTAAGGGGAAGGACTTGAACTTTCTTTCACCTTCCACCACAGTGAGGAATGTGGAGGAGTCACTGTGGTGGATGTTTGTGTTAAAATGTGTTTTTGAGTGATCTGTTGCTTTTAATTGTATGAATGACCTGGCCAGTGAAATTCCTCGTATGTTGCGAAACATACTTGGTGAATAAAGTGCGATTCGGATTCTGAAATGCTGCAGGTGCCGCTGAGTTTGTGCCGATCCCCGCGTGTGCCTGGCAGCTTGCACTCACCGTTCGTGACGGTTCTCCTGGCAATCTCCCAGAGCACGAGGCCAAACGCCCACATGTCTGTCCACTTGTAGGACTCGAAGCGGCCGGTGCAGATGGTCTCGTCCAGGACCTCGGGGGCCATGTAACGCTTGGTGCCCACTTTAGGGTTGTTCCCGATGTCCAGGAAGTCATTGTTCTGCGAGTGTATGACAGCCAGACCTGCAGTGCAGCGAAGGACAACGTTAGCCCGACTCAGTCAACGGCGCACACAAGTCCCAGGGCATTGGCACATCAAAGAGCAGCAGAAGGCTCCACCAATGTACTGAGAAATCTCAGATAACAGCCCTGTTCTAGAGTCACAGAGAGTCCTAGAGTGATACAGTAGGGAAACAGGCCCTTCGGCCCAACTTGCCCACCACGGCCCAACATGCCCCAGCAAAACTAGTCCCATCTGCCCACGTTTGGCCCATATCCCTCCAAAACTGTCCTATCCATGTACCTGTCTAACTGCTTCTTAAACTTTGGGATAGTCCCAGCCTCAACTACAGTACCTCCTCTGGCAGCTCATTCCATACACCCACCACCGTTTGTGTGAAAGCAGTGCTGAACTACTATCTACCTGAAGAAGGGTTTCGGCCCGAAACGTTGCCTATTTCCTTCGCTCCATAGATGCTGCTGCTCCCGCTGAGTTTCTCCAGCACTTTTGTCTACCTTTGATTTTCCAGCATCTGCAGTTCCTTCTTAAACTACCATCTACCTCTTTTTGGTGACCCTCGGACTATCCTTGATCAGACTTTGCTGGCTTTACCTTGCACTAAACGTTATTCCCTTATCCTGTATCTGTCCACTGTGGACGGCTCGATTGTAATCATGTATTGTCTTTCCGCTGGCTGGTTAGCACGCAACAAAAGCTTTTCACTGTACCTCGGTACACGGACAATAAACTCAACTCATAGGATGAAAGCAGGCAGAACCTTGGCACAATAAAGTTGTTACAGTCAGATGCAAAGTTCAGACCTGTTCATAAGATCATAAGTGATCGAAGAATTAGGCCATTCGGCCCATCAAGTCTACTCCGCCATTCAATCATGGCTGATCTATCTTTCCTTCCTAACCCCATTCTCCTGCCTCCGTGGAAAAAAACCTCTCTTCCCAGCCCGTCCCACCTTCACCCCCACCCACAGTTCCCTCCCTGGAGTCACCAGCGACCGCTGCAGAGATGCTACCACGCTGACTGCGCGCTGATTAGACACAGCACCACTGCTTCCAAGCGGCTATCGCATGTGTTCATGCAATTTGCTGATTGATGATGGATTGCAGTTTGGCAATTCGCGGCTAATTTTCAGAGAGCCTAGTGCTGGTATATAGGCAACACCGCAGCTGCACAGGCAACACCGCAGCTGCACAGGCCACACCGCAGCCGCACGGGCAACACCGCAGCTGCACGGGCCACACCGCAGCTGCACGGGCCACACCGCAGCTGCACGGGCCACACCGCAGCTGCACGGGCCACACCGCAGCTGCACGGGCAACACCGCAGCTGCACGGGCCACACCGCAGCAGCACGGGCCACACCGCAGCTGCACAGGCCACACCGCAGCTGCACAGGCAACACCGCAGCTGCACAGGCAACACCGCAGCTGCACAGGCAACACCGCAGCTATACAGGCAACACCGCAGCTGCACAGGCAACACCGCAGCAGCACGGGCAACACCGCAACAAAAAACCCCAAAAAAATAATGCTGCTGATATATTGGCAATACTGCTGCTGGTGACTTTCTGTTGATTTACAAAACAGCTAAAAATGCTGCATATTTGACTGCAACTTGCTGCTAACTGCATTTGGTAAACCTGCTGCAAATTGACAGAAAATGCTGCTGCGTTACTGGTGATTTTCGGACAACTTGCTGTTGGTTGACAACTGATTGCATTGCAGCAACTGGCTCAATGGTGCTTGACTGCGACCTGTTCCGAGGTACGGTGGCACTAATTTTGTGCAAGGCTTTACATGCAACTTGTTGGATTTACAGACAACCCTGCATTGTCCCATTGCCCCTCACTGGCAGCGATTTGCACAGAGGCAATTATTATTGCGATTGCCAACAAATGCACGCACGCAACTTTACTGCTGATTGCCATACAATTGCTCACAGTAAATTTGTTCCCGGTTGGTTCATATTTTTTCATGGCAATTTGCTCCATGTGGAAGAATGATTGCATGCGGGAAACTTGCTGTATTTATTTGGCGAGGCGCATTTCTTGCAGCATTTATTATTGGGGGGGGGGTGCATTTCTGGCTGCAGTTATTGGGGAGGGGTGCATTGCATTTTTGCGCATTTCCTGCAGTACTTATTTTGTGGCGCATTTCATTTAGTGCATTTCCTGCAGTACTTATTTTGTGGTGCATTTCATTTAATGCATTTCCTGCAGTACTTATTTTGCGTGGCGCATTTCCTGCAGTACTTATTTTGCGTGGCGCATTTCATTTAGTGCATTTCCTGCAGTACTTATTTTGTGGCGCATTTCATTTAATGCATTTCCTGCAGTACTTATTTTGCGTGGCGCATTTCCTGCAGTACTTATTTTGCGTGGCGCATTTCTTTTAGCGCATTTCCTGCAGTACTTATTATGCGTGGCGCATTTCTTTTTGCGCATTTCCTGCAATACTTATTTTGCGAGGCGCATTTTTGGTGCATTTCTTGTTGCATTTATTTTGTGTGGCGCATTAATTTTTGCAAATTTCCTGCTGCGTTTATTTTGCAAGGGGGATTTGTTTTTGCGCATTTCCTGCCTCGTTTATTCTGCGAGACGCATTTTCCTTTTGCCCTTCAAGGCTGGCTTCTTTGTTTACCTAGAAGCACAAATCTGCTGAAGAACCTTCACTCACAACATCATCCACGGTACCCACACAATAAAAGCATCAATGAAGAGCTGCACGGTGGCGCAGCGGCAGAGTTGCTGCCTCACAGCGCCGGAGAGCCGGGTTCCATCCTGACGACGGGCGCTGTCTGTACGTCCTCCCCGTGACCCGCGTGGGTTTCCTCCCACACTCCAAAGACGTACAGGTTTGTAGGTTAATTGGTTTTGGTAAGTTATAAGTAAATTGTGCCTAGTCTGCATAGATTAGTGCACGCGGGTCTGCGATGGGCCGAAGGGCCTGTTTCCGCGCTGTCTCTCTCAAAGGAGTAGTTGAAGCAGACCACATGTACAAACCCGAGGGACAACTTTCTCCGCACAGAGGGTGGTGCGTGTATGGAACGAGCCGCCGGAGGAGGTAGTTGAGGCGGGAACTATCCCAACGTTTAAAAGACATGTGGACAGGTGCATGGATAGGACAGGTTTAGATGGATGTGGGCCAAACGCAGGCAGGTGGGACTAGTGTAGATGGGGCATGTTGGTCGGGGTGGGACTAGTGTAGATGGGGCATGAACATGGATAGGTGACGTTTCACAGAGTGCTGGAGTAACTCAGCGGGTCAGGCAGCATCTGTGGAGAACATGGATAGGTGACGTTTCACAGAGTGCTGGAGTAACTCAGCGGGTCAGGCAGCATCTGTGGAGAACATGGATAGGTGACGTTTCACAGAGTGCTGGAGTAACTCAGCGGGCAGGCAGCATCTGTGGAGAACATGGATAGGTGACGTTTCACAGAGTGCTGGAGTAACTCAGCGGGTCAGGCAGCATCTGTGGAGAACATGGATAGGTGACGTTTCACAGAGTGCTGGAGTAACTCAGCGGGTCAGGCAGCATCTGTGGAGAACATGGATAGGTGACGTTTCACAGAGTGCTGGAGTAACTCAGCGGGTCAGGCAGCATCTGTGGAGAACATGGATAGGTGACGTTTCACAGAGTGCTGGAGTAACTCAGCGGGCCAGGCAGCATCTGTGGAGAACATGGATAGGTGACGTTTCACAGAGTGCTGGAGTAACTCAGCGGGTCAGGCAGCATCTCTGGGGAGAACAAAAAAAAGGGTGACATTTTGGGTTGGGACCCTTCTTCAGCCTTCAGGAGTGCGGCTGTTACCTAAGTCTGCGATGCAACACTGCTTGTTTCTCTTGACCAGAATGTTTCTGCTCTTCAGGTCCCGGTGGGCGATGGCTGCTTTTCCGGGCGTGCCGATGATCTCCGCGTGCAAGTGGACCAGGCCGCTGATGATGGAGAGCGCTAGCCGCAGGCAGGCGTGCGCGCTGACCGTGTTGCTCTGCAGGTAGTCGTACAGCGAGCCATACTCGTGGTAGTGGGTGATGAGCCAGAGCTGGGTGCTCGAGTTTCTCGATGTCATGTCCGACGCAATGAACCCTGTGAGACGGGGGGCCGGGGGGGGGGGGGGGGGGGGTGAGGAGGTAAAGAGACGGCAGGTTAGAACAGTCCACCTATTGATTCCCAGGAGGAAATTGGTCTGCCAACTTTCCCACTCCCAAATAAGGGGCGAAAGGTCAAAATAAGGAACAAATTCCCTTACAGCCAGAAATATAAAGCACCTTTTTTCCACCTGTAGCAGCTCTACTCAATAATCAAACATCTGTAGCCTCCTTTTGCTCTGGTAGTCTATTTAATTCACATGTTTAATCAATGATGATTAAATGCCAGACACTCTCTGATACAATTTAAAATTTTACATTGAGTACATCTCTCAAAGTCCAAACTAAATAGAATTTTCCCAAATGTTTCTGCTATATGTGACAAATGTCAACACCTGGAAGCCAACCTAACGCACTCATTTACCAAATGTATAAAAATGACTAATTTTTGGTCAGAAATTTTTAAGATCATTTCGAAGGTAGTTAATACAAATCTGTATCCAGATTCTAAATTAATTATATTAGGTATATTAGAAACTGAAGGGCCTGTCACACTAGCGCGCGATTAGACGCGATAAGCGCGACAAATTCGGACGCGGGGGTCGCGTGGGGGTCAGGCGATCCCGGTGCGAGTGAAGGGCCTGTCACACTAGCGCGCGATTACACGCGCGACGTCCGAAGGAAGGACGTTATTTTTCATCACGTGACGATGCGCATGAGCATGCGCGTTGCACAACGTCGGGCAGTGACGTCATCACGCAACGCCACGCTGAAGACGCACAACGTCAAAACGTCATCACGTTCCGCGCGACAGGATTTTGCCGCGCGTAATTTTTAAGCAGTGTCGGTTTTTGGACACTACGCGCGATGTCGACACCAGCTACACACGAGGCCGCGCAACTCCACGAGACTCCGGCGATCGCAGTGGGACAGGGTCACGCGAGGCCGGACGACTAAAGCGACCACGGTAGGTCGCGCTTGTCGCGTCTAATCGCGCGCTAGTGTGACAGGCCCTTGATCAATCACTAACAACAAAACAACAAATTTTTATCGATTATAGTTTAATAATTGGTAAAAGATTAATACTAAGATTTTGGAAAGGTCCTACCAACCCCACTATTAAAATGTGGATTACAGAAATGTCGGAGCCACTTCATTTGGAAAGATTAAGACTTGTCCTCTCGGACATGGTCTCCATTTATGGATTATCTAAAGGGACAAATGGGCTCGGTTCGAGGGCCTGACTGAAACCTGGACGGGGAATGGATGAAGAATCATATATAATAGATCACTGATATATCTCCAACGTCTAATAAAAAATATTAACAAAAAAAAAGATTAATTATTCATCTTTAATGTTTTATGAGTCATTCCTAACTGTCACTGTATGTCATGTTGTCACTTGCGGGCGGAGCACCGAGACAAATTCCTTGTATGTGAACATACTTGGCCAATAAACTTATTCATCTAGGTATGTTACAAAACTTACCTTGAGCGGCGCTGCAGTTCTGCCACTCCCCGTGTGCGCGACTTTGGCGCCTTTGAGAGGGGGGCGGGTTTAAAATGCCGTTTTTCCCCAGGCTATTCAGATCGATTTTTCTCAGGGTGTTTAATTGCTGAAGAGAAATCGCTCCGACATTTGTTTCATGAAGTTATTTTTAAACTACGCTGGATAATTTAATAGCAGGAGTAAATTAAAAATCATCGTCTAAAGCCGTCAACGCCGACAACGGGACGGATCTCACGTAGGGGACAAGGCAAGGTACACTGTTTATTTTTTCATATAAACGTGCTTCTTAGGATGCCTTTAATCAAAATTTCACGTTGCGAAAAGGTGACTTAGAAAAGATACGAACCGGCAGTATTTTTCCTGCCGATATGGGCTTTTAAATTCACCGCAACCGCAACGTTCCAATCGATCGCGTTCCACAAAATCCCACTTGCAAGACGATTTAAATGACCATTAATTTACAGGAATTAAACACTAAATTCCTTCCATTTGGCCTACAAATTCATGACAATGAGATTTTAAAATCATGTTATATTGTGAATTCTAGTGTGAATGTTATTTGGACACTTAGGCTATTTAAAAATGTTAACCTTTTCTTAAGAAATGGATAGATGTTTAGATCTAGTAATTGAATTTTGTAATTAGCTACAATTGGGTAACTAACTAATTATATGCTTTAATTACAGGTCATCCAATAAGATTGTTTCATATTTGTTTCAGAATGCTTCAATCTATAATAACTGAAAATTTCTTTCAGTTCTCTTAATTTTTAAGAAAGTTATGGGCTTTTGACTGTCCTTGATCACAGCTTCTGTGTTAAGTCAATGGAAAAGCAATAGGGAACAAGAGTATGAAAATGGCCATAACTTTTTTAATACTGAAGATGTGAAAGATATCGGGACCGTGCGCAAATGTTCGGCAGCCCATCCAACTCATGAACCGATGATCGGCCATGAGAAGGGGGGGGGGGGGGGGGGGGGGGGAGTGGTGATGTCGGTGGTAAGCGATGGTCCGAAGGTCGTGGTCTCTGCGAGGACCCCCTGGTTCCCAAGCCCCGAGCGGTTTTTACGCAGCGCACTCACCCAGAATGTTATCGTGCCTCAGCAAGACAGTGTTATAAATCTCCGTTTCCCGAAACCAGGACTGCTCATCCCTGGACGAGAAGATCTTGATGGCCACGTTCTCCCCCTGCCACAAGCCCCTCCACACTTCACCGTATCGGCCTTTCCCTAGGAGAAAGGCAAGCGGGGATTTGGGAACATTCTCCAATATTTCCGGTGAGTCGCTGCGGGCGGGAACGCCACAACCCAGTTCAGTTGCAGTTGAAATGTGTCGGAAGGAACTGCAGATGCTGGTTTCAATCGAAGACAAACACAAAGTGCTGGAGTAACTCAGCGGGACAGGCAGCATCTCTGGAGACAAGGAATGGGTGACGTTTCGGGTCGATGGTTCAGGTCAGAAGAAGGGTCTTGACCCGAAAGGTTTGCAAAGGGGAAATCATGCTTGACTAATCTTCTGGAATTTTTTGAAGATGCAACTAGGAAAATGGACAAGGGAGAGCCAGTGGATGTAGTGTACCTGGACTTTCAGAAAGCATTTGATAAGGTCCCACATAGGAGATTGGTGGGCAAAATTAGGGCACATGGTATTGGGGGTAGAGTGCTGACATGGATAGAGAAGTGGTTGGCAGACAGGAAACAAAGAGTAGGGATTAACGGGTCCCTTTCCGAATGGCAGGCAGTGACTAGTGGGGTACCGCAAGGCTCGGTGCTGGGTCCGCAGCTATTTACAATATACATCAATGATTTGGATGAAGGGTTTCAAAGTAACATTAGCAAATTTGCAGATCACACAAAGCTGGGTCACATTGTGAACTGTGAACTATGAGAATGCAGGGCGACTTGGACAGGTTGGGGGAGTGGGCAGATGCATGGCAGATGAAGTTTAATGCGGATAAATGTGAGGTTATCCACTTTGGTAGTAAAAACAGGAAGGTAGATTACTATCTAAATGGCGTCAAGTTGGGAAAAGAGGAAATACAACGGGATCTGGGGGTCCTTGTACATCAGTCTATGAAAGTAAGCATGCAGGTACAGCAGGCAGTGAAGAAAGCGAATGGCATGATGGCCTTTATAACAAGAGGAATTGAGTATGGGAGCAAAGAGGTCCTTCTGCAGTTGTACAGGGCCCTAGTGAGACCACACCTGGAGTATTGTGTGCAATTTTGGTCCCTTAATTTGAGGAAGGACATTCTTGCTATTGAGGGAGCGCAGCGTAGGTTTACAAGGTTAATTCCCGGGATGGCGGGACTGTCATTTGCTGAGAGAATGGAGCAGCTGGGCTTGTACACCCTGGAGTTTAGAAGGATGATAGGGGACCTTATTGAAACATATAAGATTGTTAAGGGTTTGGACACGCTAGAGGCTGAAAACATGTTCCGGATGTTGGGGGAGTCCAGAACCAGGGGCCACACACAGTTTAAGAATAAGGGGTAAGCCATTTAGAATGGAGACGAGGAAACACTTTTTCTCACAGAGAGTTGTGAGTCTGTGGAATTCTCTGCTTCAGAGGGCGGTGGAAGCCAGTTCTCTGGATGCTTTCAAGAGAGAGCTAGATAGGGCTCTTAAAGATAGCGGAAGAAGGCAGTCTGAAGAAGGGTTTCGGCCCGAAACGTTGCCTATTTCCTTCGCTCCATAGATGCTGCTGCACCCGCTGAGTTTCTCCAGCACTTTTGCTAACTTAAAGATAGCGGAGTCAGGGGACATGGGGAGAAGGCAGGAACGGGGTACTGATTGGGGATGATCAGCCATGATCACATTGAATTGCGGTGCTGGCTCGAAGGGCCGAATGACCTACTCCTGCACCTATTGTCTATTGTCTATTGAAACGTCACCCATTCCTTTTCGAGTCGAGACCCTTCTTAAGATTCAGTCATGATGCAGCTCTGTACGATATGATAGAACTTTATTTCTAAGGGTGTTTAACAGGCGTGTAACAACAAGTCGTGCTGTGTGTTTGGTCGCTCACCAACCCACTCTGCTTGTCCTGAGGCAGAGTTATGCCCCTGTCCCACTTAGGAAACCTGAACGGAAACCTCTGGAGGCTTTGCGCCCCACCCAAGGTTTCCGTGCGGTTCCCGGAGGTTTTTGTCAGTCTCCCTAATGGTCGAAAGTGGTTTCCGTTTTAAAAATCGGTGATTTTTTTAGTGGAAGCCGGTTGCGATGCCAGTTGAAGGTGGTTGCCGGAGGACGAAAACCTCCGGGAACTGCACGGAAACCTTGAGTCTCCAGAGGTTTCCGTTCAGGTTTCCGAAGTGGGACAGGGGGATAAGCACGGTCACCTGGGGATGAATTCAAAGGTAAGGCCAAGGGTGTGTGCAAAGGCTGGCACTGACCTACGCACTCTATCAGTGTGATTTGCCTGGCCACCGTCCTCTGAACAAGGAAAGGCAGGCCGGAGCCACTCCCGGAAGTACAGGAATGATCAAACAGGTCCTAAAGTGGGGAGCAAAAAAAGAAGCATTGGTTAATTTAAACAAGGGGTGGAGCAATTTAGTTTAGTTCAGAGATGCAGCGCGGAAACAAGCCATTTTGGCCATCTCACCCGACACCCATGTTCCTAATACCCCTGCTCTCATGACCGTACACACCTC
>CAUPSL010001292.1:0-51671 GCA_963514005.1 Raja brachyura | reverse complement strand
CACGCACACACTCACACACGCGCAGGGGGGGGTTAGCCACACCCACGAGTGAGCCTCGCTCCGCACACACACACGCCCACAATGGCGGCGTGGCTCACCTTTGACAAACACCGCGGGAGTTGCTGAGTTGAACCAGACCCAGTTACGACAGACGTGTCTCTTCCACCAGTTGATGGGGTCCAGCGGCCGTGGCGCAGGTCGTCACCAACTACGACCGGAAGGGGATGTATCTCTCCATCAACTTGGGCTACGCCATTGGCGTGTTGTTCGGCATTTACGTGTCAGTCGGCGTGTCAGGTATGTCATCGAACCGGCGTCTGGAGGTTTATACACAGTCGTAGAGTGACCCAGCGTGGAAACAGGCCCTTCGGCCCAACTCGCCCACACCGGCCAACATGCCCCATCTACACCAGTCCCACCTGCCCGCGTTTGGTCCACATCCCTCCAAACCCGTCCTATCCATGTATCTGTCCAAACTGTTTCTCAAACGTTGGGATAGTCCCAGCCTCAACTACCTCCTCCGGCAACTCGTTCCGTACACACCATGGAAACGTTACCCCTCAGATTCCTATTAAATTCTTTCCCCTTCACCTTGAACCCACAGTCCGTCCTCTGGTCCTCGATTCCCCTACTCTGGGCAAGAGACTCTACCCGATCTATTCCCCTCATGATTTTGTCCACCTCTATAAGATCGCCCCTCTCATCCTCCTGTGCTCCAAGGAATAGAGTCCCAGCCCTGCCCCAAAACCTCTCCTGTAGCTCAGGCCCCTCGAGTCCCGGCAACATCCTCGTAAATCTTCTGCGCGCCCTTTCCAGCTCGACGACATCGTTTCCTCTAACACGGTGCCCAGAACTGAACACAATACTCTAAACGCGGCCTCACCGATGTCTTATACAACTGCAACGTGACCTCCCGACTTCGAGACTCAGATAGAATAACAGACCCTCTGACCACAGAGAGGGTGTGGGGTGGGGGTCAGGTTCCTTGTGTCTTGTTTAGTTTATTTTTTGTTGCGTGCTATCCAGTCAGCAGAAAGACAATACATGATTACAATCGAGCCGTCCACAGTGTACGGATACTGGATAAAGGGAATAATGCAAGGTAAAGCCCGATTAAAGATAGTCCGAGGGTCTCCAATGAGGTGGATGGGAGGTCAGGACCGCTCTCTAGTTGGTGAGAGGGTAACATGCCTCACGCTGCCTCGGGAAAGCAGACGGGTGAGCATACTCACTCTATACTCATGACTGCGCAGCCGGACACAGTGCGAACTCCATCATCAAGTTCGCCGACGACACCACTGTCGTGGGACGTATCACTGACGGGGGACGAGTCAGAGTATAGAAGAGAGATCGAGCGACTGTCCATATGGTGCCAGCACAATAACCTGGCCCTCAACACCGGCAAAACCAAGGAACTGATTGTGGACTTTGGAAGGGATAGGTTGGGGACCCACAGTCCCGTTTATATTAACGGGTCGATGGTGGAAAGGGTCAAGAGCTTCAAATTCCTGGGCGTGCACATCTGTGAAGATCTTTCCTGGTCCGAGAACACAGACGCAATTATTAAGAAAGCTCATCAGCGCCTCTACTTCCTGAGAAGATTACGGAGAGTCGGGTCTGTCGAGGAGGACTCTCTCTAACTTCTACAGGTGCACAGCAGAGAGCTTGCTGACCGGTTGCATCGTGGCTTGGTTCGGCAACTTGAGCGCCCTGGAGAGGAAAAGACTACAAATAGAGGGGGTATAGAGAAGATTCACCAGACTGATTCCTGGGATGTCACGACTTTCATATGAGGAAAGATTGGATAGACTCGGCTTGTACTTGCTGGAATTTAGAAGATTGAGGGGGATCTTATAGAAACTTACAAAATTCTTAAGGGGTTGGACAAGCTAGATGCTGGAAGATTGTTCCCGATGTTGGGGGAGTCCAGAACAAGGGGTCATAGTCTAAGGATAAGGGGGAATTCCTTTAGGACCGAAATGAGGAAAACATTCTTTACACAGAGAGTGGTGAGTCTCTGGAATTCTCTGCCACAGAAGGTAGTTGAGGCCAGTTCATTGGCTATATTTAAGAGGGCGTTAGATGTGGCACTTGTGGCTAAAGGGATCAGGGGGTATGGAGAGAAGGCAGGTACGGGATACTGAGTTGGATGATCAGCCATGATCACATTGAATGGCGGTGCAGGCTCGAAGGGCCGAATAGCCTACTCCTGCACCTAATTTCTATGTTTCTATGTTTCTAAAAATTAGTAAACACTGCCCAGTCCATCATCGGCTCTGACCTTCCTTCCATCGAGGGGATCTATCACAGTCGCTGCCTCAAAAAGGCTGGCAGCATCATCAAGGACCCACACCACCCTGGCCACACACTCATCTCCCCGCTACCTTCAGGTAGAAGGTACAGGAGCCTGAAGACTGCAACGACCAGGTTCAGGAATAGCTACTTCCCCACAGCCATCGGGCTATTAAACTCATCTCAAACAAAACTCGGAATACTAATAGCCGGTGGGGGGCGCTGCAAGCCGGCCAGCAGCGTGTCCGTATTTTTCTACTTTTTTAGTTTTTTAGTGTGTCTTAATGTGTGTTTTTAATGTTTCTCTGTGTGTCTTGTGTGGGGGGTTGTGTGGGGGGGGGGGGGGGGGGGAGGGGGTAAGGGGGAAACCGTTTTGGTCGCCTCCTCCACGGAGAGGCAACTTTTTTCCATGTCGTCCTCCTCCTCCCCCGTTGGCTAACATCGAGGATCGTTGCGGCCTTTCCCGGAGACGCGCCCGGGGCTTCAGTGGCGGGTGCAGCGCGGGCTCTTTCGTGGCGGAGCGGGCGAGCCCTCGCCGGAGGGGAGCGCTCCGTTTCGCTGGCCGAAGCCGGGGTCTGCGGAGCTCCAGCTGAAGAAGCTCCGACCGCAGGCCCACGGCCTACTTCTACCGCGGGCGTGGCGTGGACTTATCATCTGGAGCGGGGTCCCTTGCCGGGGGCCCGTGGAGAGGAGCTCTGACCGCTGGCCCTGCGGTCTGCGGTGCTTCTGGCTTCGGCACGGCGGGACTTTAAAACTTCGACCACAGGCCTGCGGCCGACACCAACCTGAAGCCGCGATCTCCGGTGGGGAAGAGCCGATTCAGGACTTACCTGGACTTTATCTGGATTTTACCTTGTCTGTACATACATAGAAACATGGACAATAGGTGCAGGAGTAGAGGCCATTCGGCCCTTCGAGCCAGCACCGCCATTCAATATGATCATGGCTGATCATCCAACTCAGTATCCCGTACCTGCCTTCTCTCCATACCCCCTGATCCCTTTAGCCACAAGAGCCACATCTAACTCCCTCTTAAATATAGCCAATGAACTGGCCTCAACTACCTTCTGTGGCAGAGAGTTCCACAGATTCACCACTCTCTGTGTGAAAAATGTTTTTCTCATCTCGGTCCTAAAACACTTCCCCCCTTATCCTTAAGCTGTGACCCCTTGTCCTGGACTTCCCCAACATCGGGAACAATCTTCCTGCATCTAGCCTGTCCGATCCCTTAAGAATTTTGTAAGTTTCTATAAGATCCCCCCTCAATCTTCTAAATTCTAGTGAGTACAAGCCGAGTCTATCCAATCTTTCTTCATATCAAAGTCCTGCCATTACAGGACTCAGTCTGGTGAACCTTCTCTGTACTCCCTCTATGGCAAGAATTTCTTTCCTCAGATTAGGACTCCAAATACGGGAAGGTGGTTTTGTACCCAGGCCACTGAGCCACCTTGTCGGACAAGGCCCTGCTGTGGCCACCATTTTGAATAGGCGTTGGAAAACAAAATGGCGGCCGACCTCCATCTTGAACGTGCGGCTTTTGGTTTGGGGTCTCTCAATAGACAACAGGTGCAGGAGGAGGCCATTCGGGCCAGCACAGCCATTCAATGTGATCATGGCTGATCATCCCCAATCAATACCCCGTTCCTGCCTTCTCCCCATATCCCCTGACTCCGCTACCTTTAAGAGCCCTATCCAGCTCTCTCTTAAAAGTATCCAGAGAACCGGCCTCCACCGCCCTCTGAGGCAGAGAATTCCACAGACTCACCACTCTCTGTGAGAAAAAGTGTTTCCTCGTCTCCGTTCTAAATGGCCGACCCCTTATTCTTAAACTGTGTGTGGCCCCTGGTTCTGGACTCCCCCAACATCCGTAACATGTTTCCTGCCTCTAGTGTGTCCAATCCCTTAACAATCTTATATGTTTCAATGAGATCCCCTCTCATCCTTCTAAACTCCAGAGTGTACAAGCCCAGCCGCTCCATTCTCTCAGCATATGACAGTCCCGCCATCCCGGGAATTAACCTGGTGAACCTACGCTGCACTCCCTCAATAGCAAGAATGTCCTTCCTCAAATTAGGGGACCAAAACTGCACACAATACTCCAGGTGTGGTCTCACTAGGGCCCTGTACAACTGCAGAAGGACCTCTTTGCTCCTATATTCGATTCCCCTTGTTATAAAGGCCAACATGCCATTCACTTTCTTCACTGCCTGCTGTACCTGCATGCTTACTTTCATAGACTGATGTACAAGGACCCCCAGATCCCGTGTACTTCCCCTTTTCCCAACTTGACGCCATTTAGATAGTAATCTGCCTTCCTGTTTTCGCTACCAAAGTGGATAACCTCACATTTATCCGCATTAAACTGCATCTGCCATGCATCTGCCCACTCCCCCAACCTGTCCAAGTCACCCTGCATTCTCATAGCATCCTCCTCACAGTTCACACTGCCACCCAGCTTTGTGTCATCTGCAAATTTGCTAATGTTACTTTTAATCCCTTCATCCAAATCATTGATGTATATTGTAAATAGCTGCGGTCCCAGCACCGAGCCTTGCGGTACCCCACTAGCCACTGCCTGCCATTCTGAAAGGGACCCGTTAATCCCTACTCTCTGTTTCCTGTCTGCCAACCACTTCTCTATCCATGTCAGCACTCTACCCCCAATACCATGTGCCCTAATTTTGCCCACTAATCTCCTATGTGGGACCTTATCAAATGCTTTCTGAAAGTCCAGGAACACCACACCCACTGGCTCTCCCTTGTCCATTTTCCTAGTTACATCTGCAAAAAATTCCAGAAGATTAGTCAAGCATGATTTCCCCTTCGTAAATCCATGCTGACTCGGACCGATCGTGCTCCTGCTGTCCAAATGTGCGGCTATCTCATCTTTTATGATTGACTCCGGCATCTTCCCCGCCATCGATCGCATTCATCTGCATTAAACCGCGTCTGCCCACTCCCCCAACCTGTCCAAGTCACCCTGCAACCTCATCATAGCATCCTCCTCGCGGTTCACACTGCCACCCAGCTTTGTGTCATGTGTAAATTTGCTAGTGTTATTTTGAATTCCTTCATCCAAATCACCTCTCTCCACCGTGACCCCCCCCCCCCCCCCTCGTCGACCGACACCCCCACCCCGCCAACTAACCCGTGTGCTTTTCCACAGGGGGACATTTGAACCCAGCCGTGACGTTCAGCCTCTGTTGTCTGGGCCGTTGCCCCTGGTATAAGCTGCCCTTCTACACCGTGTCCGAGTGCCTGGGGGCCTTCTTGGCGGCCGCCACCACCTTCGCCCTCTACCACGGTACGCAGCCGCCGTTTGCCGGCTCAGAGACGCAGCCGCGGAAACGAGGGCCCTTCGGCCCCACCGGGTCCGCGCCGACCAGCGATCGCCCCGTCCGCGCGCTAGTTCCACGTTATCCCGCTCTCTCATCCACTCCCCACGCACCAAGATTTGCAGAGGGGGGGGGGGGGCGATCGACCCACACACCCCCGTCTTTGGGAGGAAACCGGAGCGCCCGGAGGAAACCCACGCGGGCCTCGCATGGGGAGAGAACCGGCAGAAGTGGAAATGAAATCCACGTCCGGTCCTGGAGTAGAGGGAGGGAGGGAGAGGGGGAGGGAGAGAGGGGGAAGGGGAGAGGAGGAGTGGGAGAGAGCGAGAGGGGCGGAAAGAGGGAGAGGGGAGAGAGAGAGGGAGATGGGGGACGAAGGGCAGGGAGAGGTGTGGGGGGGGTGAAGAGTTGGAGGGATCTGACCGCCTGCTCTCTCTCTCCCCCCGGCCCCCCCCCCCCCCACACACAGACGCCATCATGGAGTTTTCTAACGGCAATCTGACAGTGGGCGGCCCACGAGGGACGGCGGGCATCTTTGCCACTTACCCCGCCCCTCACATCAGCACCGGCAACGCCTTCCTGACCGAGGTAAACCCCCCCACCCCCCCTCACCCCCCCCACCCCCGCCACCACCTCCGACCCCCCCTCACCCCCCCGCCTCCACACCCCCCCGCCCCCCTCAACCCCGCCACCACCTCCGACCCCCCCTCACCCCCCCACCACCTCCGACCCCCCCTCACCCCACCACCCCCCCTCTCCCCCCGCCCCCACCCCCCCACCCCCTCTCACCCCCCCGTCCCCACACCCCCCCTACCCCCCCGCCTCACCCCCCCGTCCCCACACCCCCCGTCTCACCCCCCCCGTCCCCACACCCCCCCTACCACCCCGCCTCACCCCCCCCATCCCCACCCCCCCGCCTCACCCCCCCGCCTCACCCCCCCCGTCCCCACACCCCCCCCACCCCCCCGCCTCACCCCCCCGTCCCCACCCCCCCCACCCCCCCGCCTCACCCCCCCGTCCCCACACCCCCCCTACCCCCCCGCCTCACCCCCCCTGTCCCCACACCCCCCGTCTCACCCCCCCCGTCCCCACACCCCCCCTAGCACCCCGCCTCACCCCCCCCCATCCCCACCCCCCCGCCTCACCCCCCCCCCGTCCCCACCCCCCGCCTCACCCCCCCCGTCCCCACACCCCCCGCCTCACCCCCCCGTCCCCACACACCCCCCACCCCCCCGCCTCACCCCCCCGTCCCCACACCCCCCCACCCCCCCGCCTCACCCCCCCGTCCCCACACCCCCCCACCCCCCCGCCTCACCCCCCCGTCCCCAAATGGCCTCCTCCTGCACCTGTTGTCTGTTGTCTACCTCTCTTGCTCTGATTCTCTCCCCCCTCCCCCACAGATCATCGGCACGGCGGTTCTGCTCATCTGCGTCCTGGCGATCACGGACACGAAGAACGCGGCCATCCCAGACTTCATGCGGCCGCCCGTCATCGCCACCAGCGTCCTGATCATCGGGGCGGGGCTGGGCGCCAACACGGGCTACGCCATTAACCCCGCCCGGGACATCGGGCCCCGGCTCTTCACCCTGGTGGGTGGATGGGGCACCGAGGTCTTCAAGTGAGTCCGCCTCTCACCCCCCCCCCTCTCTCGCCCCCCCCCCGCCCGCACCCCCCCTCCATCCCATCCCCTCCCCCCACCCCCCCATCCCATCCCCTCCCCCGTCTCTCGCCCCACCCCCCCTCCATCCCATCCCCTCCCCCACCCCCCCTCCATCCCATCCCCTCCCCCCACCCCCCCCTCCATCCCATCCCCCCTCTCTCGCCCCCATCCCCCCGTCCCCTCTCCCCCCCACCGTCCCCACCCCCACCCCCTTTCTACCCCCCCATTCCCCCACCCCCCCTCCCCCTCATCCCCTCCTCTTTCTCCTCCCCGTCCCCGCTCTCTCCCCTCAACCCCCCATCCCCCCCTCTCCCTCCCCCGTACCCTCTCCCCGTCACCCTCCGCCCCCACCCCCTATCCCCCCTCTCTCATCCCACCCCCTCTCTCCCCTCTGTCCCCACTCCCCACCCCTGTCCCCATCCCCTCCCCCCTCTCTGCCCCCCATCCCCCCCTCTCTCCCCAACCCCCCTCTCTCCCCATCCCCCCTCTCTCCCCACCCCCCCTCTCTCCCCATCCCCCCTCTCTCCCCACCCCCCCTCTCTCCCCATCCCCCCTCTCTCCCCATCCCCCTCCCTCTCTCCCCATCCCCCCTCTCTCCCCATCCCCCTCCCTCTCTCCCCATCCCCCCTCTCTCCCCATTCCCCATCCTCCCCCTCTCCCCATCCCCCCTCTCTCCCCATCCCCCCTCTCTCCCCCCCCCCTCTCCTCCCCCTCCGCCCCCCACCCCCCCGTCTCGGCCTACGTCATATGTGGCAACGATAGGCGCAGAGCAGAATTTGTCCGTCTCTGCCTTAAAAACACCCACTGACTTGCGGCCTCCACAAAGAATCCCACAGATTCACCGCCCTCTGACTGAAGAAATTCCTCATCTCCTTCCTGAAGGAACATCCTTTAATTCTGAGGCTGTGCCCTCTGGTCCTGGACTCTAGACTCTCCCACTAGTGGAAACATCCTCTCCACATCCACTCTATCCGGGCCGCCCACTATTCAGTGACGTTTCAATGAGGTCCCCGCTCATCCTTCTAAACTCCAGCGAGTACAGGCCCAGCGCCGACAAACGCTCATCGTACATCCGGAACCAGGGGCCACACACAGTCTTAGAATAAAGGGGAGGTCATTTAAGACTGAGGTGAGGAAAAACGTTTTCACCCAGAGAGTTGTGAATTTGTGGAATTCCCTGCCACAGAGGGCAGTGGAGGCCAAATCACTGGATGGATTTAAGAGAGAGTTAGATAGAGCTCTAGGGGCTGGTGGAGTCAAGGGATATGGGGAGAAGGCAGGCACGGGTTATTGATTGGGGACGATCAGCCGTGATCACAATGAATGGCGGTGCTGGCTCGAGGGGCCGAATGGCCTCCTCCTGCACCTGTTGTCTATGTTTCTACGTTAACCCACTCATTCCCGGGATCGTTCTTGTATAAACCTCCTCTGGACCCTCTCCAGAGCCGGCACATGTTTTCCTCAGATATGGGGGGGGGGGGGTGGGGGGGGGGGGGGAGGAGGGCCAGATTTGGTCACTGTTTAGTCACCATTCCAGACCCCCCCACCCTCTAGAATTTGCCTGGTAAATCTTTGCAGACTTCCCAGCAAGGTCCAAACTCCAAAACTAGACATGGCTTCACTGATGTGCATTCCTCTCTCTCCCCCCTCTCTCTCTCCCCTTCCCTCTCTCTCTCTCTCCCCTTCCCTCTCTCTCTCTCTCCCCCCTCTCTCTCTCCCCTTCCCTCTCTCACTCTCTCTCCCCCTCTCTCTCTCCCCCCCCAGGGCCGGCAACAACTGGTGGTGGATCCCCCTGGTGGCCCCCATGTTGGGGGCCTTGCTGGGCTCGTTGATCTACGAGCTGCTGGTGGGCGTGCACTTTGAAGACGCCGAGGCGGAGGCTCCGGGGCCGGAGCCGGTGAAGGAGGCCGCGCACCGTCACGGGGAGGGGGAGGGGCGGCACCACCAGCCTGAGGTCCTACCCACCGTGCAGATGCCGCTGTAGGCCCCGGGGCACGGGGCGGGCCCAGCGCCCGGCCCCCGACCTGCGGCCCTTAATGTGCCCCCTCCAATATACCCCAAATGCACGGGCCTTAATGCATAGGCCTTCATTCATGGGCCTTAATGCACGGGCCTTAATGCACAGGCCTTAAATCATGGGCCTTAATGCACAGGTCTTAATGCACAGGCCTTAATGCACAGGCCTTAATGCACAGGCCTTAAATCATGGGCCTTAATGCACAGGTCTTAATGCACAGGCCTTAATGCACAGGCCTTAATGCACAGGCCTTAAATCATGGGCCTTAATGCACTGGCCTTAATGCAAGGGTCTTAATGCACAGGCCTTAATGCACAGGCCTTAAATCACGAGCCTTAATGCACAGGCCTTAATGCACAGGCCTTAATGCACAGGCCTTAATGCAAGGGTCTTAATGCAAGGGTCTTAATGCAAGGGTCTTAATGCACGGGCCTTAATGCACGGGCCTTAATGCACGGGCCTTAATGCACGGGCCTTAATGCATGGGCCTTAATGCAAGGGTCTTAATGCACAGGCCTTAATTCATGGGCCCCAATACGGAGGGGAAGGATAGGGGAGGGGAGGTGAGGGGGAAGAGGGGAGGGGAGGGCCAGACGTGAACTGTTGACGTTTACGCTGTGACAGATTAAATAAAACCGCTTTGATTGGTCTTGTTTCTCTCTGCCGGATCATCTTCTGCGGGATCCCACATGTGAAAAATTCACACACAACACACACACGCCCACATGTACACCCACACACATGTACGCACACACACGCGCATACACACACGGATGTACGCACACTCACACACACATGGATGTACGCAAACACACGCACACACACTGATGTAAAACACACGCACACACACTGATGTACGCACACGGATGACACACACACACGCGCACAGACACACTTACACACACGGATGTACGCACACACACGCACACTCACACACACACGCACACTCACACACGCACGCACAGGTTGAGTCGCAGATACATAAGGTGGTCAAAAAAGCTTTTGGCATTTTGACCTTCATCAGCCAGAGTATAGAGTGTAGAAGTCGGGAGGTCACGTTGCAGTTGTACAAGACGTTGGTGAGGCCGCGTTTCGAGCATTGTGTTCAGTTCTGGGCCCCGTGTTACAGGTTAGATGTCGTCGAGCTGGAAAGGGCGGCAGAGAAGGTCCCGGGAATCAACCTCGCCATTTACACGATGCGGCCACAGGATGGCAGAGGTGAGCCGCCGAGTCACATTCACATCCGCAAACCCTCTCCATCGCATCGGGCGGGCACGGTGGCGCAGCGGGTAGAGCCGCTGCCTCACGGCGCCGGAGACCCGGGTTCAATCCTCACCTCGGGTGCCGTCTGTCTGTGTGGAGTTTGCACGTTCTCCCCCCCCCCCCCCCCCCCGTGGGTTTCCTCCGGGCGCTCCGGTTTCCTCCCCACGTCCCAAAGAAGGGGTTTGTGGGTCGATCGGCCCCCCTAGGGAGTGTAGGGAGTGGATGAGAGGGCGGGAGCGCGTGGAACTAGTGCGTGGGCGGGCGATCGCGGGCCGGCACGGACTCGGTGGGGCCGAAGGCCCTGTTTCCGTGGCTGTGTCTCTGAACTAAATTAATAACTAAACGTTACAGCGTGGAAACAGGCCCTTCGGCCCCACCGGGTCCGTGCCAACCAGCGACCGCCCCGTACACTAGTTCGATCAGACTCGCACTGGGGGGACATTTTACAGAAGACAATTAAACCAACAAACCTGGATTGTGGGAGGAAGCCGGAGCACCCGGAGAAAACCCACGCAGGTCACGGGGAGAACGTGCAAATTCCGTTCTTCCCGGCTGTTATCAGGCAACTGAACCGTCCTCTCACCAACTAGAGAGCGGTCCTGACCTCCCATCCACCTCATAGGAGACCCTCGGACTATCTTTAATCGGGCTTTACCTTGCACTAAACGCTGTTCCCTTTATCCTGTATCTGTACACTGTGGACGGCTCGATTGTGATCATGTGTTGGCTTCCCGCTGACTGGTTAGCACGCGGCAAAAAACTAGTTTCAGGTAACTATGTACCTGTACTCCTAGATCCCTCAGCTCTACAACACTCCCTGCTGAGACCACACCTGGAGTATTGTGCGCAGATTTGGTCCCCTAATTTGAGGAAGGACATTCTTGCTATTGAGGGAGCCCAGCGTAGGTTCACCAGGTTAATTCCCGGGATGGCGGGACTGTCATACGCTGAGAGAACGGAGCGGCTGGGCTTGTACACTCTGGAGTTTAGAAGGATGAGAGGGGATCTTATTGAAACATATAAGATTATTAAGGGCTTGGACACGCTAGAGGCAGGAAACGTGTTCCCGATGTTGGGGGAGTCCAGAACCAGGGGCCACACACAGTTTAGGAATAAGGGGTCGGCCATTAAGAACGGAGATGAGGAAAAACTTTTTCTCACAGAGAGTGGTGAGTCTGTGGAATTCTCTGCCTCAGAGGGCGGTGGAGGCCGGTTCTCTGGATGCTTTCAAGAGAGAGTTAGATGGAGATTTTTAAAGATAGCGGAGTCGAGGGATATGGGGAGAAGGCAGGAACGGGGAACTGATTGTGGACGATCAGCCATGATCACAGTGAATGGTGGTGCTGGCTCGAAGGGCTGAATGGCCTCTACTCCTATTGAAGCCACTTTCAGGGATGTTTCTGGGTCGGGAACTTTCTTCATATCTTTTACCTTCTCTCCATCTCCTTATCTTCGCGCTAGACGTCTGATCTCACTCCATCTTGCGTCGAACTCAGGGCCAGCCAGCACAGGAACAGGCCCTTCGGCCCACAATGTCCGTGCCGTACGCGAGGCCCAAGTTAAACTGATCCCCTCTGCCTGCACGTGATCCGTGTCCCTCTGTTCCCTGCGTGTCCGTGTGCCCGTCCACAAGCCTCTTAAACACCGCCATTGTATCTGCCTCCACCACCACCTCTGGTTCCAGGCGCCCACCCCCCTCTGTGTTAAAAAAAAAACCTCCCCCCCCCCCCCTGCACATCCCCTTCAAACTTTGCCCCTCTCACCTTAAAGCTGCGCCCTCTAGTCTTTGACATTTCCGCCTTGGGGGGAAAAGGTTCTGACTGTCTACCCTGTCTACACCTTTCGCCAGATCTGAGGAAGGACATTATTGCCATAGAGGGAGTGCAGCGAAGGTTCACCAGACTGATTCCTGGGATGTCAGGACAGTCTTATGAACAAAGACTGGATAGACTCGGTTTATACTCTCTAGAATTTAGGAGATTGAGAGGGGATCTTATAGAAACTTACAAGATTCTTAAGGGGTTGGACAGGCTAGATGCAGGAAGATTGTTCCCAATGTTGGGGAGGTCCAGGACAAGGGGTCACAGCTTAAGGATAAGGGGGAAATCCTTTAGGACCGAGATGAGAAGGACTTTTTTCACACAGAGAGTGGTGGGTCTCTGGAACTCTCTGCCACAGAGGGTAGTTGAGGCCAGTTCATTGGCTATATTTAAGAGGGAGTTAGATGTGGCCCTTGTGGCTAAGGGGATCAGAGGGTATGGAGAGAAGGCAGGTACGGGATACTGAGTTGGATGATCAGCCATGATCATATTGAATGGCGGTGCAGGCTCGAAGGGCCGAATGGCCTACTCCTGCACCTAATTTCTATGTAATTCTAGAAACCTCGATCAGGCCTCCCCTCGAACTCCGACAATCCCGAGTCTGTCCAACCTCTCCCTGTAGCTGGAACCCTCGGATCCGGGCGGCAAACCTCATCCACACCCTCTCCAAACTCTTTCTGATCGCCAAATGCTCCCATTCCCACACTGACCTTTCTGTCCTGGGCCTCCTCCACTGTCAGAGTGAGGCCCAGCGCTAATTGGAGGAACAGCACCTCATATTTCGCTTGTGGCAACCTACACCCCAGCGGTATGAATATTAATTTTTCTGACCAAGCATTCCCCTCTCTCTATCCCCTCCCCCACCCATTGTACGAATTTCAAGGTCGTCTTGTTGAGTCTCGTTGTCTGTAACTCGTTTTCACCTAGCCCACGGCTAACAATGGCCTGTTTCCTTTATCATTGTTACTTTTTTTGCTTATCTTTCAATCATTTGTTCTACATCTCTCCACATCGCCGTCTAGAAACATAGAAATTAGGTGCAGGAGTAGAGGCCATTCGGCCCTTCGAGCCTGCACCGCCATTCAATATGATCACGGCTGATCATCCAACTCAGTATCCCGTACCTGCCTTCTCTCCATACCCTCTGATCCCCTTAGCCACAAGGGCCACATCTAACTCCCTCTTAAATATAGCCAATGAACTGGCCTCAACTACCCTCTGTGGCAGAGAGTTCCAGAGACCCACCACTCTGTGTGTGAAAAAAATCCTTCTCATCTCGGTCCTAAAGGATTTCCCCCTTATCCTTAAGCTGTGACCCCTTGTCCTGGACCTCCCCAACATCGGGAACAATCTTCCTGCATCTAGTCTGTCCAACCCTTTAAGAATTTTGTAAGTTTCTATAAGATCCCCTCTCAATCTCCTAAATTCTAGAGAGTATAAACCGAGTCTATACAGTCTTTGTTCATAAGACAGTCCTGACATCCCAGGAATCAGTCTGGTGAACCTTCTCTGTACTCCCTCTATGGCAATAATGTCCTTCCTCAGATTTGGAGACCAAAACTGTACGCAATACTCCAGGTGTGGCCTCACCAAGACCCTGTACAACTGAAGTAGAACCTCCCTGCTCCTATACTCAAATCCTTTTGCTATGAAAGCTAACATACCATTGGCTTTCTTCACTGCCTGCTGCACCTGCATGCCTACTTTCAATGACTGGTGTACCATGACACCCAGGTCGCGCTGCATCTCCCCTTTTCCTAATCGGCCTCCATTTAGATAATAGAAACATAGAAACATGTCCCCCCTCTATCTCTCCTTTCCCCCCCTCCCTCCCCGACTCTCAGTCTGAAGAAGAAAGGCCTCGACCCGAAACGTCGCCCATTCCTTCTCTCCGGTGATGCTGCCTGTCCCGCTGAGTTACTCCAGCGTTTTTGTGTCTATCTTGGGTCTTGTCTATCTTGGCATCTGCGGTTCCTTCCGACACATTGTTCTGGTGAACCTTCCTCTCCATCGACTGGTCAGCTCCCCCCCCCCACCCCCTGTATGCGGGCCGGGATGCGGTGGGCAGCCGATACCCCTGTAACGCCCCCTGTCCCACTTAGGAAACCTGAACGGAAACCTCTGGAGACTCTGCGCCCCACCCAAGGTTTCCGTGCGGTTCCCGGAGGTTTTTGTCAGTCTCCCTGACAGTCGAAAGTGGTTTCCGTTTTAAAAATGGGTAATCTTTTTAGTCGAAGCCGGTTGCGATGCTAGTTGAAGGTGGTTGCCGGAGGACGAAAACCTCCGGGAACCGCACGGAAACCTTGGGTGGGGCGCAAAGTCTCCAGAGGTTTCCGTTCAGGTTTCCTAAGTGGGACAGGGGCATAAGGAAAATAGTATTTTGTTGTCTCTTCATTTAAGACAATGACAATAAATCAAATTCCCTGTCTCAACTATCTCCTCCGGCAGCTCGTTCCATACACCCACCACCCTCTGTGTGGAAAAGTTACCCCTCAGGTTCCCATTGCATTTTCTCCCCCTTTACCTTGAACCTGTGTCCTCTAGTCCCCGATTCACCTACTCTGGGCAAGAGACTCTGTGCGTCTACCCGATCTATTTAGTTTTAGTGTGGAGGTACCAGCACAGAAACAGGCCCTTCGGCCCACCGGGCTCGTGCCGGCCAGCGATCCCCGCACACTGAGACGGAGAAGAAAGGAAGGGAGAGGAGTGGGAGAGAGGTAAGACTGAGGAATCTGAGGAAAGACATTCTTGCCATAGAGGGAGTACAGAGAAGGTTCACCAGACTGATTCCTGGGATGGCAGGACTTCCATATGAAGAAAGACTGGATAGACTCGGCTTGTACTCGCTGGAATTTAGAAGAATCAGGGGGGACCTCATAGAAACATACAAAATTCTTAAGGGGTTGGACAGGCTAGATGCAGGAACATTGTTCCCGATGTTGGGGAAGACCAGAACAAGGGGTCACACAGTTTAAGGATAAGGGGGAAGTCTTTTAGGACCGAGATGAGAAAAACATTTTTCTTTTCACACAGAGAGCGGTGAATCTATGGAATTCTCTGCCACAGAAGGTAGTTGAGGCCAGTTCATTGGTTATATTTAAGAGGGAGTTAGATGTGGCCCTCGTGGCTAAAGGGATCAGGGGGTATGGAGAGAAGGCAGGTACGGGATACTGAGTTGGATGATCAGCCATGATCATATTGAATGGCGGTGCTGGCTCGAAGGGCCGAATGGCCTACTCCTGCACCTATTTTCTATGTTTCTATTTGATCTTCCGTTTGTGCACGTCGAGTTGATTGCATTAGTCGAAACAGGGCGGACCACGTGAAGGTTGCAATCTTCCACCCCAAGTTGGGGGGTCACGTTGCAGTTGTACAAGACGTTGGTGAGGCCCCACTTGGAGTATTGAGGGAGTAGTTGGGGCAGGGACTATCACAACGTTTCATAGACACTTGGACAGGTACGTGGATAGCTACAGGTTTGGAGGGATGTGGGCCAAACGCGGACAGGTGGGACTAGTGTAGCTGGGGCACGTTGGCCGGGGTGGGCAAGATGGGCTGAAGGGCCTGTTTCCGCGCTATATCACTCTATGGAGACCTGTGTTGTTATCTGTCTGTGATTTCCATGGAATCCAACAGGATAGGGTGGGATCCATTCCCTACCCCACCCTGAACACAAACAGTGGTGGACAGAGCCTGTCTCTCCCCTCCCCCCTCTCTCCCCTCCCCCTCTCCCACCTCCCTATCTCTCTTCCCTCCTCCTCTCTCTCTCTCCCCTCCCCCTCATCGCTCTCCCCTCCCCATCTCCCTCATCCCTCCCCCGTTCCCGCCCACCTCTTGCCCCTCCCCTTCTCTCTCCCCTCCTATCCATCCCCTCACCTCTCCCCGCCCACATATCCCCCCACCTCTTGCCCCTCCCCCCTCTTGCTCGCCTCCCCCCCTCCCTTCCCTCACCTCTCATCTCTCCCTGTTCACGCCCACATCTCCTCTCCTTGCCTCTCCCCTCCCACTTTCCCCTCTCCCACGGTTAAATGCTTTTAAATATATAAAAAGATACATGGTGGAATACTTAACTAGGTTGTACCGTAAATTCCTTCTCAAGCAGACTTTCTCTAATGTGCTGATAAGAGGGATTGATGTATATTAAGACAATGACCAATGCCTTTGAAATGTCTTGGCATTACCAACTGATAACATGGCTTTGAACTGTCTGGTCCTGTAATGATGTACATTGGCTATATCTTGTGACCATGACTAAATGCCTTTGAAATGTGTCTACCAATTGATACGAGAGACAACCGACTGATAAGAGACAAGCTCTCAGACTCGTCCTGTCGTGATGTATATTGGCTGCATCTTGTGACCATGACTAACATCTTTGGAATGTGAATAAGTGACACACAGTATAAAACACTGTGCAAATCTTTGTTCATTGAGGTGGTGGCGCGGGGAAACATAGAAACATAGAAAATAGGTGCAGGAGTAGGCCATTCGGCCCTTCGAGCCTGCACCGCCATTCAATGTGATCATGGCTGATCATCCAACTCAGTATCCCGTACCTGCCTTCTCTCCATACCCCCTGATCCCTTTAGCCACAAGTGCCACATCTAGCGCCCTCTTAAATATAGCTAATGAACTGGCCTCAAATACCTTCTGTGGCAGAGAATTCCAGAGACTCACCACTCTCTGTGTAAAGAATGTTTTCCTCATTTCGGTCCTAAAGGAATTCCCCCTTATCCTTAGACTGTGACCCCTTGTTCTGGACTCCCCCAACATCGGGAACAATCTTCCAACATCTAGCTTGTCCAACCCCTTAAGAATTTTGTAAGTTTCTATAAGATCCCCCCTCAATCTTCTAAATTCCAGCGAGTACAAGCCGAGTCTATCCAATCTTTCCTCATATTAAAGTCCTGACATCCCAGGAATCAGTCTGGTGAATCTTCTCTGTACCCCCTCTATGGCAAGGATGTCTTTCCTCAGATTTGGAGACCAAAACTGTACGCAATACTCCAGGTGTGGCCTCACCAAAACCCTGTACAACTGCAGTAGAACCTCCCTGCTCCTATACTCAAATCCTTTCGCTATGAATGCTAACATACCATTTGCTTTCTTCACTGCCTGCTGCACCTGCATGCCTACTTTCAATGACTGGTGTACCATGACACCCAGGTCTCGTTGCATCTCTCCCTTTCCTAATCTGCCACCATTCAGGAAGTCAGGTGTCTGCTGCCTACTTGACTGGTGTATCCCCGTCACTTCCGCTGGCTGATGATTAGTAAAGACGCTTCACTAATTTTTCTGGAGACTTACGAGGGTGAAGGGGAGTAATTGATAGCTGATTAAGTTATAATTGGAGATTTACTGTTCCTATTTTGACAATATATCGCTTGGTAATGAATAAGAATTTAACTGGACGAGTTGTTTTTCTTTTATATGTATTAATTTTTAAGAATTTCTCTGTTAGTTTTTTATTAACATTGAAGGAAATTGTTTCCCCGTCTTTGGACAAATTAAGTGAACGCAGTTCTTGTTTTTCATATTTTGACCTTGGATAAATATTATGTAGCTCTTGCTCCTCAGCTTCGCTGCCAACATGTTTTTTTTCTCTCTCTCAAAACACACCAATGACGTGTTATGGCCATTGAGTGGTAAATATGCGTTTTTCTACGTTGGGTACTGTTGCTAGGAGAGATGGGAGTAGGGAAGGGATTAGGTAGCTTACTGACTGTCTATTGGTCAGTTTCGGGCTTTACATGGGGGGGGTGGGGTCTTTTGTTTCTTACTTAGTGTTTTACAGTGTGCAAAATCTGAACTACAAAAATGTCTGAAATGTCATCACTTCTGGCTCCGCCCTAGATTTTGTTTTCTTCCAGTATCATGAACTATTAGGCTTTAAGAAATGAACCTTTTACATCCCACATGACTTTTTTCAAACAATATGGATAAAGTTATTAATTTCCTTTCATGGAATGTGAATGGCTTGAACCATCCCATTAAGAGGAAAACATATTTTTAGGTTCTTTGCAGGCTAAATGCTCAGATTATTTTTGTTCAGGAAACTCATGGAAGGCAAGATGACAATCAACGATTCGTCAAGTTTTGGAGAGGACAGCAGTTTCATTATATTCACAGGGGAAGGTGAAAGGAGTCTCTATTTTTATTGACTCCTTAATTCCGTTTGTTCATTATGAAATAATTTCTGATCCATATGGCAGATTTTTGGTGATTACCGGTGTTCTTTATAAGCAAAAAGTTGCTATGGTGAATGTTTATGCACCAAATATTGATCACCCTGAGTTTTTTAAAGTTAATTGCATCCTTTCCTATTTTAAATGAACACTTTTTATTAATGGGTGGAGATTTAAACTGCTGTCTGAACCCCTTGATTGACAGATCTACATCTGATACGATGCACCATCGAGAGCATCCTTACCAACTGCATCACAGTTTGGTATGGCAACTGCTCTGTCTCCGACCGGAAGGCATTGCAGAGGGTAGTGAAAATTGCCCAACGCATCACCGGTTCCTCGCTCCCCTCCATTGAGTCTGTCCAAAACAAGCGTTGTCTGCGGAGGGCGCTCAGCATCGCCAAGGACCTCTCTCACCCCAACCATGGACTGTTTACCCTCCTACCATCCGGGAGGCGCTACAGGTCTCTCCGTTGCCGAACCAGCAGGTCCAGGAACAGCTTCTTTCCGGCGGCTGTCACGCTACTCAACAACGTACCTCGGTGACTGCCAATCACCCCCCCCCCGGACACTTATTGTTATTTATTCAAATCATTTGCTGTGTCGCTCTTCCAGGGAGATGCTAAACGCATTTCGTTGTCTCTGTACTGTACACTGACAATGACAATTAAAATTGAATCTGAATCTGAATCATGTGCTTCCAAATAAATCAGCTAGTTTTATCAATTCTTTTTTACTCGACTCTGGAATGTTAGACGTCTGGAGATTGTTACATTCAAATGACAAAGAATGTTCTTTTTTTTCTCATGTATATCATAGTTATTCTAGGATTGACTACTTTATATTAGATTCTCGGCTAGTTTCATCGATCACTGCATGCGAGTATGATGCAGTTGCTATTTCTGATCACGCACCATTGAAACTATCAATCAAACTACCTGATTCCAAGTTTAGTGCTAAACAATGGCGATTTAATGCTACTTTGCTTCAAGATTTAAATTTTGTGAATTTTATTTAAGATCAGATTGATTTTTTTCTTTTTGACAAACTCTACTGAAGAAATATCCAACGGTGTAGTCTGGGATGCTTTTAAGGCATATATTCGTGGACAAATTATTTCATACTCAGCGGGATTAAAAAAAAACTCAAAATGAAATACGTAAATTGGCTGACGAGATTAAAGAAATTGATTAAAAATATTAAAAAGCTCCTAGTTTAGAGATCTATAAGAATAGAGTTGAACTTCAATTGAGACATGATTTGTTATTAGTATCACCGATTGAGAACCAGCTACTTAAAACCAAAAGTCAATTGTATATACATGGCGAAAAATCTGGTAAATTACTCGCTAATCAGTTGAAAGCGGTGTCGGCCAAGCGTCAGATTACTAAAGTGAGAAAACGGGATGGTACACTGACTGTAGACCATGATGAAATTAATAAATCCTTTCAGGAATTTGATACCTCCCTATACCAATCAGAATTTCCTACTAATTCCAATATAATGCATGAGTTTTTAGAGAAACTGAACTTACCAAATTTACCACATAATAGAAACATAGAAATTAGGTGCAGGAGTAGGCCATTCGGCCCTTCGAGCCTGCACCACCATTCAATATGATCATGGCTGATCATCCAACTCAGTATCCCGTACCTGCCTTCTCTCCATACCCTCTGATCCCCTTAGCCACAAGGGCCACATCTAACTCCCTCTTAAATATAGCCAATGAACTGGCCTCAACTACCCTCTGTGGCAGAGAGTTCCAGAGACCCACCACTCTCATCTCGGTCCTAAAGGATTTCCCCCTTATCCTTAAGCTGTGACCCCTTGTCCTGGACCTCCCCAACATCGGGGACAATCTTCCGGCATCTAGCCTGTCCAACCCCTTAAGAATTTTGTAAGTTTCTATAAGATCCCCTCTCAATCTCCTAAATTCTAGAGTATAAACCGAGTCTATGCAGTCTTTGTTCATAAGACAGTCCTGACATCCCAGGAATCAGTCTGGTGAACCTTCTCTGCACTCCCTCTATGGCAATAATGTCCTTCTACTGAGTCTCTGTTGTTCGATGAACCCATCACGGATGAAGAAATACAGAAAGCAATCCTTTCAATGAATTATGGTAAAGCTCCCGGTTTAGATGGGTTTACAGTAGAATTTTAAAAGTGTTTTTTAAGTTTATTGTCTCCCTGGCTATGCAAGGTATTTTAAGAAGCCTTTTTAAGGAATAGATTACCACAATCCTTTTATGAAGCATCTATTTCTTTAATCCTTAAAAAAGATAAAGACCCTACTGAAGTGTCATCATATAGACCTCTATCACTGTTAAATGTAGATTTCAAAATTCTTTCCAAAATATTAGCTATGAGATTGGAAAATATTTTACCGCAAATTATTTCTGAAGATCAGACAGGTTTTATTAAAAATCGTTACTCATACTTTAACGTTAGGAGATTAATGAATATTGTATGTACAGCGTCTAATAAAACCCCAGAATGTGTCATTTCACTCGATTCCGAGAAGGTGTTTGATAGAGTAGAATGGGAATACTTATTCAATACACTTGAAAAATTTAAGATTAACGGTTTTTGGACTAAATGATTTTATCTTATCGAGTCCTATCTTATCTAATTTTCTCTTCCAAACCTTCTAGTACTGATCAAGCCTTTCTGTTACAGAAGAGGAAGGGATTAGTAGCTTTTCGAGATTCGTTTTTGGATGGTTGTTTTACGTCTTTCGAATAACTCTCCAATAAATATAATTTACCTAATTCACACTTTTTTAGATATTTACAAATCAGACATTTTTTGATGGCTACTTTACCCTTTTTTCCGCTACCACATCAAACCGAAATTTTGGAATTTTTTTTACATTTAAACCCTTATCAGAAAGGATTAATAACGATTATTTGTGAGTTGATTATGAAATTACAAATAGATATATTTGATAAAATTAAGAATGACTGGGAAAGAGAACTCCAAATTTCTCTGTCTATAGAGAAATGGGAGAGGATTCTTAAATGAGTCAATACTTCAATGTGTAACAAGACACACTCTGATGCAATTCAAGGTGGTTCACAGAGCTCATATGTCAAAAGATAAGCTGTTTCATTTCTATGGTCATATAAATCCCACCGTGACATATGTAACTCTGAAGTGGCCTCACTGACCCATATGTTTTGGTCCTGCCCACTTTTGGAAAAAATATTGGAAAGACATTTTTTATACTATTTCTGTGGTCTTAGGTATTGATTAGGAAAAGGGGAGATGCAATGAGACCTGGGTGTCATGGTAAACCAGTCATTGAAAGTAGGCATGCAGGTGCAGCAGGCTGTGAAGAAAGCGAATGGTATGTTGGCATTCATAGCAAAAGGATTTGAGTATAGGAGCAGGGAGGTTCTCCTGCAGTTGTACAGGGCCTTGGTGAGGCCACACTTGGAGTATTGCCTACAGTTTTGGTCTCCTAATCTGAGGAAAGACATTCTTGCCATAGAGGGAGTACAGAGAAGGTTCACCAGACTGATTCCTGGGATAGCAGGAGTTCCATATGAAGAAAGACTGGATAGACTCGGCTTGTACTCGCTGGAATTTAGGAGATTGAGGGGGAATCTTAGGGCGTCATGTTGGTGATCTCACGTAACTAGGGACGCCATGTTGGTGAGCACCCGTAACTATCAGCGCCATGTTGGTGAGCGCTCGTAACTAGGGGCGCCATGTTGGTGAGCGCGCGTAACTAGGGACGCCATGTTGGTGAGTGTGCCTAACTAAGGGCGCCAGGTTGGTGAGCACCCGTAACTAGGAACGCCATGTTGGTGAGCGCTCATAACTAGGGACGCCATGTTGGTGAGCGCTCGTAACCAGGGATGCCATGTTGGTGAACAGGCGTAACTAGGAACGCCATGTTGGTGAGCGCGCGTAGCTAGGGGCGCCATGTTGGTGAGCGCGCATAACTAGGGACGCCATGTTGATGAGCGCACGTAACTAGGGACGCCATGTTGGTGAGCGCGCATAACTAGGGACGCCATGTTGGTGAGTGTGCCTAACTAAGGACGCCATATTGGTGAGCGCACGTAACTAGGGACGCCATGTTGGTGAGCTCATGCAACTAGGGACGCCATGTTGGTGAGTGCGTGTAACCAGGGACGCCATGTTGGTGAGCGTGCGTAACTAGGGACGCCATGTTGGTGAGCACGCATAACTAGGGACGCCATGTTGGTGAGCGCGTGTAACTAGGGACGCCATGTTGGTGAGCGTGCGTAACTAGGGACGTCATGTTGGTGAGCGCCCGTAACTAAGGGCGCCATGTTGGTGAGCGCGGGTAAATAGGGACGCCATGTTGGTGAGCGCCCATAACTAGGGACGCTATGTTGGTGAGCGCCTGTAACTAGGAACGCCATGTTGGTGAGCGCCCGCAACTATCGGCGCAATGTTGGTGAGCGCCCGTAACTAGGGACGCCATGTTGGTGAGAGCCCGTAACTAGGAACGCCATGTTGGTGAGTTCTCGTAACTAGGCGCCAGTGCTCCGGAAGGGGCGGGATCTATGTGAACACGTGATTTGATGCCTGCCATCTGGGGCGGGATCAATGTGTACACGTGATGGTTGTGGCCCGCCATCCGCTCACAGACATGCGTCCTGGCCCCTAAGCAGAACAAGGTTGCCCACACCTGCAGCAGAGGAGTTCACTGGAGTTTAGAAGGATGAGGGGATAATTAAAGAATACCTCCAAATAATCTGAGCCTGATTTAGCTGGAACTGGGTCCATTCCATGAGGAGAATTAGTCATAGAATTATCAGTTGCCAGATAGAATGGATGTAGAGAGGATGTTTCCACTAGCGGGAGAGAGTCTAGGACCAGAGGGCACAACCTCAGAATTAAAGGACGTTCCTTCAGAAAGGAGATGAGGAGGAATTTCTTTAGCCAGAGGGTGGTGAATCTGTGGGATTCGTTGCCACAGATGGCGGTGGAGGCCAAGTCTAGAAGGATGAGGGGTGTTCTTATCGAAACATACAAAATTATAAAAGGACTGGACAAGCTAGGTGCAGGAAAAAGGTTCCCAATGTTGGACGAGTCCAGAACCAGGGGCCACAGACTTAGAATAAAGGGGAGGTCATTTAAGACCGAGGTGAGAAAACACTTTTTCACCCAGAGAGTTATGAATTTGCGGAACTCCCTGCCACAGAGGGCAGTGGATGCCAAATCACTGGATGGATTTAAGAGAGAGTTAGATAGAGCTCTAGGGGCTAGTGGAGTCAAGGAATACGGGTTATTGATTGGGGACGATCAGCCTTGATCGCAATGAATGGCGGCGCTGGCTCGAAGGGCCGAATGGCCTCCTCCTGCACCTATTTTCTATGTTTCTCTGTAGTAGAGGGAGATTGTTTGGGTCTTTGTCCGAGGAAAAAAGACTTCAGGCCCTCCCGATGGGGAAAGAAGTCTGAACATGATGGAGATGAGTGAATGGGGTGCATCGGATGTAGATTGGATACCAACGTCCAGAATCCCTCCTGCCTGTAGCCCTTCCTCGTCAGAAACCACACCACAAAATGTCCGCCATTATTATTAACCTTATTATTAAATAAAAACCAGCAGACAGAAAATCACCAGAACAAGAGCCAGCCACTGACTCAGCATCGAATGACACATTGACGCAATCTCATGGTTCATCCCACTAATGTCCTTTATACAAATATTACGACTGTACAATGTATCCAGAGCATCGTTACCACGGCAGCCAATACACATAATGCAGCTGCCCCCTCCCCCCACCCTCTCAAACTGAGAAAACACCTTTCCTTGTCCCCCACGGTTAATTATTTTTTAAAAACACACACACACACATCAAGTAAAACTTTACAGCTGCCGCCTCCTGTCGCGCGCTCGAGAGGGGCGTGGGAGGTGGCGTGGGTCGGCTCTGGGTGCTTTTGAGGAGGGGGGGGGGGGGCGAGGGCGGCCATCTTGCTGGCAAGGGACGGCCATTTTGAGGGCAAAGGAATGGCCATTTGGAGGGCAAAGTGGGGGCGGCCAGCTTGAGAGCAAGAGGCAGCCATTTTGAGGGCAATGGGCGGCCATCTTGAAGGGTCAATGGTTGCAGCTGTCTTGAGGGCCAATGGGACAGCCATCTTGAGGGCAATGGGGCGGCCATCTTGAGTGCATCGGGGCAGCCAATTCAAGGGCAATGGGCGGCCATCTTGAGAGTAATGGGGCATCCACGATGAGTGAGTGGCCATCTAGTGTGCATAGGGGCAGTCACCTCGCGGGCAAAGGGATGGCCATCTCGAGGACCAATGAAGCAGCCATCCCTAGGGCAATGGAGGGGGGGGGGGCTGCCTTGAAGCCAATGGGGCGCCCATATTGAGGGAAATGGGGCCATCTCATGAGCAAGGTAGGGTGGCCATTTTGAGGGCCAAAGTAGATACTGGGGCAGACATCTTGTGGATGTTGGGCTGCTAACTTGTGGATAATAGGGCGGCCGTCTTATGGTTCAAGGGGAGACAGAGAGATTATGTTCCCTGACGCCCCAGCCGGTGTTCCCCTCGATCACCCCCCCCCCACGCCCCCCACCTCCGGGGATCAGTTGCCCCCTCTCCAGCGCTGCCCTCAGAAGCCGTACTTGGCCTGCGTCTGACGCTTGGTGAGCCGGTTGTCAGACCAGGCGTTCTTCAGCTCCAGCTCCCGCTCCTTGGCCTGGGGGGAGGGGCAGAGAGTCAGTGGGGGGCGGGGGGGAGAGGGGCGGGGAGAGAGGGGCGGGGGGGCGGGGGGGAGAGAGGGGGGGGAGAGAGGGGGGGGGAGAGAGGGGGGGGAGAGAGGGGGGGGAGAGAGGGGGGGAGAGAGGGGGGGGAGAGAGGGGGGGGGAGAGAGGGGGGGGGAGAGAGGGGGGGGGAGAGAAGGGGGGGGGAGAGAGGGGGGGGGGAGAGAGGGGGGGAGAGAGGGGGGCAGGGGGGAGAGAGGGGGGCAGGGGGGAGAGAGGGGGGCAGGGGGGAGAGAGGGGGGCAGGGGGGAGAGAGGGGGGCAGGGGGGAGAGAGGGGGGCAGGGGGAGAGAGGGGCGGGGGAGAGAGAGAGGGGCGGGGGAGAGAGAGAGGGGCGGGGGGAGAGAGAGAGGGGCGGGGGAGAGAGAGAGGGGCGGGGGGAGAGAGAGAGGGGCAGGGGGAGAGAGAGAGGGGCGGGGGAGAGAGAGAGGGGCGGGGGAGAGAGAGAGGGGCGGGGGAGAGAGAGAGGGGCGGGGGGAGAGAGAGGGGCGGGGGGAGAGAGAGAGGGGCGGGGGGAGAGAGAGAGGGGCGGGGGAGAGAGGGGCGGGGGAGAGAGGGGCGGGGGGAGAGAGGGGCGGGGGGAGAGAGGGGCGGGGGGAGAGAGGGCGGGGGGAGAGAGGGGCGGGGGAGAGAGGGGCGGGGGAGAGAGGGCGGGGGAGAGAGGGGCGGGGGGAGAGAGGGGGCGGGGGGAGAGAGAGAGGGGCGGGGGGGAGAGAGATGGGCAGGGGGGGAGAGAGATGGGCAGGGGGGGAGAGAGATGGGCAGGGGGGGAGAGAGATGGGCAGGGGGGGAGAGAGATGGGCAGGGGGGGAGAGAGGGGCAGGGGGGGAGTGAGAGGGGCGGGGCGAGGGAGAGAGAGGGGCGGGGGAGAGAGAGGGGCGGGGGGAGAGAGAGGGGGGCGGGGGGAGAGAGAGGGGGGCGGGGGGAGAGAGAGGGGGGCGGGGGGAGAGAGAGGGGGCGGGGGGGGAGAGAGGGGCGGTGGGAGATAGAGACAGACACTTCTTCCCCTTACACTGAAAAAACCCTCCATCCCTGCCCCCCCAGATCTCACACCCCGATTCCTGCCACAACCCGCTCTCTTCCCTCCTCCTCCTTTCCCCCACCCCATCGTCCCCTTTCCCACCCCCCCCCCCGCCTCTCCCCCTCTCTCCCCCCCTCACCTGGTGGATCAGGTAGGTGATCTGGTGTTTCCGTCGCTGCTGGCTGGTGGGCTGCTCGCCTCGTTTCTATGGTGACGGACGGACGGACGGATGGACGGGGGGGAAGCAGAGAGAGGGCGTTACAGTCTCCCCCCCCCGGACACCGGCAGCTGAACCCCCCCGGACACAGAGCGGCGCAAGAATAGATCGGGTGACGGCACGGAACCTTTTACCCCGAGGTAAAACCTTCAAGAACCAGAGACCCCGGGTTCGACCCCGACTACGGGCGCGGACTGTGTACGGTGTTTGTGCGTTCTCCCCCGCCCGTGGCCGGCGTTGGTTTTCCTCCGGGTGCTCTTGAAAGAGCTAACGCCATCTTTTTAGCTATTTTAGGCATGTTAGCTGTAACTGTTCCAGGTGTCAAAGACTGCATAGACTCGGTTTATACTCTCTAGAATTTAGGAGATTGAGAGGGGATCTTATAGAAACTTACAAAATTCTTAAGGGGTTGGACAGGCTAGATGCAGGAAGATTGTTCCCGATGTTGGGGAGGTCCAGGACAAGGGGTCACAGCTTAAGGATAAGGGGGAAATCCTTTAGGACCGAGATGAGAACGACTTTTTTCACACAGAGAATGGTGAGTCTCTGGAACTCTCTGCCACAGAGGGTAGTTGAGGCCAGTTCGTTGGCTATATTTAAGAGGGTGTTAGATGTGGCCCTTGTGGCTAAGGGGATCAGAGGGTATGGAGAGAAGGCAGGTACGGGATACTGAGTTGGATGATCAGCCATGATCATATTGAATGGCGGTGCAGGCTCAAAGGGCCGAATGGCCTACTCCTGCACCTAATTTCTATATTTCTATGTGTCCCAAGCCGCTGAGAGGATTCTCCCGAGGCCGGAGCACCACCACCCGGCGAGAACGGATCGGGCCTCCGTGAAGGCGACTGCGGAGGCCTCAATAGGCCCTGACTATGGAGGACATGGGATGGGGACTGGACTTTGTGCCTTCCCTCATAATGGGCACCATTGTGGGGGGATGTTTTTTATGTTTAAATCTCTTTATTAGTGTTATGTCTGTATTCTTTTTTAAGTGCTTGCATTGGCAAGAAACATTTCACGACACCAATTGGTGTATGTGACCACTAAACTAACCTTGATCCTTGAACCTCCATTTTGTGAAGGGAATGCTGGTTACATTTAAAGACTGACTATTCTGTCAGTCTGCAGAAGCTCGTGAACCTTCACCGGCTAAAGGGAGCAGAGATAACGGCCGCTCCCGAGCGTCTCGTTTCTTTGCCAAATCCCTGTTCTGTCTGGAGGTTGCAATGAATAGAATGGTGCTTTCTTGCCTATGCAGCTGGGCCATGTATCTCTGAATGGGATGTCAGGACTGTCTTATGACCAAAGACTGCATAGACTTGTTTATACTCTCTAGAATTTAGGAGATTGAGAGGGGATCTTATAGAAACTTACAAAATTCTTAAGGGGTTGGACAGGCGGAAGATTGTTGGGGAAGTCCAGGACAAGGGGTCACAGCTTAAGGATAAGGGGGAAATCCTTTTGGACCGAGATGAGAAGGACTTTTTTCACACAGAGAGTGGTGGGTCTCTGGAACTCTCTGCCACAGAGGGTAGTTGAGGCCAGTTCATTGGCCATATTTAAGAGGGAGCTAGATGAGGCCCTTGTGGCTGAGGGGATCAGAGGTATGGAGAGAAGGCAGGTACGGGATACTGAGTTGGATGATCAGCCATGATCATATTGAATGGCGGTGCAGGCTTGAAGGGCCGAATGGCCTACTCCTGCACCTAATTTCTATGTTTTCTACGGTTCTATGTGTGACTCCCGTATCTCTTTAATGTTAGTTTTAAGGGTCTCATTGTGTGCAACCGAGCGCTTTGTTCACTTGTGCCTACTAACCGTGCGACTGATGTTGTTTTATCAGTAATTTCTCTGGGGTGTGGCAGCTTGCGAGCGTGCATCGAAGCGCCCGCTCCTGGCCGTGTCCTATTTCACCTGGGTGACTTAGTAAAAGTTTGTTCAACGAGACCTTTAAGACTCTTGAATTATTATTTCTACTCATCAAGTCCCACCAACTTTAACATTCCAGTTTCATAGAAACATAGAAATTAGGTGCAGGAGTAGAGGCCATTGGCCCTTCGAGCCTGCACCGCCATTCAATATGATCATGGCTGATCATCCAACTCAGTATCCCATACCCTGCCCTTCTCTCCATACCCTCTGATCCCCTTAGCCACAAGGGCCACATCTAACTCCCCTCTTAAATATAGCCAATGAACTGGCCTCAACTACCCTCTGTGGCAGAGAGTTCCAGAGACCCACCACTCTCTGTGTGAAAAAGTCCTTCTCATCTCGGTCCTAAAGGGATTTCCCCCTTATCCTTAAGCTGTGACCCCTTGTCCTGGACTTCCCCAACATCGGGAATAATCTTCCTGCATCTAGCCTGTCCAACCCCTTAAGAATCTTGTACGTTTCTATAAGATCCCTCTCAATCTCCTAAATTCTAGAGAGTATAAACCGAGTCTATGCAGTCTTTCTTCATAAGACGATCCTGACATCCCAGGAATCAGTCTGGTGAACCTTCTCTGCACTCCCTCTATGGCAATAATGTCCTTCCTCAGATTTGGAGACCAAAACTGTACGCAATACTCCAGGTGTGGTCTCACCAAGACCCTATACAACTGAAGTAGAACCTCCCTGCTCCTATACTCAAATCCTTTTGCTATGCAAGCTAACATACCATTCGCTTTCCTCCCGCTCTCCCAAGGGCACGCAGGTTTGTAGGTTAATTAGCTTTAATAAAATTGTAAATTCTCCCCCGGTGTGTGTAGGATAGTGTTAGTGTGCGGGGATCGCTGGTCGGCGCGGACCGGTGGGCTGGTGTTCAAGACTAAACTCTGACAGGGCAGCGGGGGTCCTACCTTACTGAACGACTTCATGTCCTTCTCCTCTGTCAGCGACTTCATCAGCCACTGCTGTGACCCGCTCAGCTGATCATCCCCCTTGATCTCCACAAAACTCACTTCCTCCTTCCCTCGATTCCGCTTCCCCTGGAGCCGCTTGAACCTGTGGACAGAGGGAGAGTGATGCGGAGAGTGAGTGAGACAAAGTGAGAGAGAGAGTGAGAGTGAGAGAGCGACAGAGAGAGAGAGAGTGAGAGACAGAGAAAGTGAGGCAGGGAGAGAGACACAGACAGAGAGAGAGAGAGAGGGAGAGAGACACACACACAGAGGGACAGAGATAGACGGAGAGAGAGACGGAGAGAGAGACGGAGAGAGAGACGGAGAGGGAGAGACGGAGAGGGAGAGACGGAGAGAGAGACGGAGAGAGAGACGGAGAGAGAGGGGGAGAGGGGGGGGAGAGGGGGAGAGGCGGAAAGGGGGAGGGGGAGAGCGGGAGAGGCGGAGAGGGGGAGAGGGGGAGAGGGGGAGAGGGGGAGAGGGGGAGAGGGGGAGAGGGGGAGAGGGGGAGAGGGGGAGAGGGGGAGAGGGGGAGAGACAGGGAGACGGAGGGGGAGGGGGACGGAGACGGAGGGGGAGGGAGACTGAGACGGAGGGGGAGGGAGACTGAGACGGAGGGGGAGGGAGACTGAGACGGAGGGGGAGGGAGACTGAGACGGAGGGGGAGGGAGACGGAGGGGGAGGGAGACGGAGGGGGAGGGAGACGGAGGGGAGGGAGACGGAGGGGAGGGAGACGGAGGGGGAGGGAGACGGAGGGGGAGGGAGACGGAGGGGGAGGAGACGGAGGGGAGGGAGACGGAGGGGGAGGGAGACGGAGGGGAGGGAGACGGAGGGGGAGGGAGACGGAGGGGGAGGGAGACGGAGGGGGAGGGAGACGGAGGGGGAGGGAGACGGAGGGGGAGGGAGACGGAGGGGGGAGGGGAGACGGAGGGGGAGGGAGACGGAGGGGGAGGGAGACGGAGGGGGAGGGAGGGAGACGGAGGGGGAGGGAGACGGACGTGGAGGGAGACGGACGGGGAGGGAGGGAGACGGAGGGGGGAGGGAGGGGAGACGGAGGGGGAGGGAGGGAGACGGAGGGGGAGGGAGACGGAGGGGGAGGGAGGGAGACGGAGGGGGAGGGAGACGGAGGGGAGGGAGACGGAGGCGGAGGGAGGCGGAGGGGGAGGGAGGCGGAGGGGGAGGGAGGCGGAGGGGAGGGAGGCGGAGGGGGAGGGAGGCGGAGGGGGAGGGAGGCGGAGGGGGAGGAGGCGGAGGGGGAGGGAGGCGGAGGGGGAGGGGAGGCGGAAGAGGGAGAGGAGGGGGAGGGGGAGGGAGGCGGAAGAGGGAGAGGGAGGGACACACATACACACACACACACATATAAACAGCAGTGCATAATCAGGAGGCTCAGTTTCCAAGTCTCGCGGCCCTGAGCTACAGGGAGAGGTTGATCAGGGTTGGAACGCAAGAGGCCGAGGGCTGATCTTGTGGAAGATAGACACAAAATGCTGGATTAACGCAGTGGGTGAGGCAGCATCTCTGGAGAGAAGTTTCGGGTGACGTTTCGGGTCGAGACCCTTCTTCAGATCTTGCAGAGTGGTCGGGTGTATAAGTGATATTTTGGAGCTGTCCAGAATCATGAGAGGGGTAGACAGGGCGAAGACACAGTCCTTTACCCCCAGTTTAGGGGGAATCACGAACCTGAGGTATAGGTTTAAGGAGAGGGGAAAGATTTAATAGACACCTAAGTGGCAACTTTTTCTCCACACAGAGGGTGGGGGGGTGTATGGAACGAGCTGGCGGAGGAGGTAGTTGAGGGACTATCGCAGCATTTACGAGATATTTTGACATTTTATATTTTAGACATTGGATATTAGACAATGGATAATTTAAGATGTTTAGACAGATACATGAATATCACAGGTTAGGGAGATACGGCCCAAGCGCAGGCAGGTGGGACTGGTGGGACTGCGTAGCCGGTCATAGTGCGAACTCCATCATCAAGTTCGCTGACGACACCACGGTTGTGGGACGTATCACTGAAGGGGACGAGTCGGAGTATAGAAGAGAGATCAAGCGACTGTCCATATGGTGCCAGCACAATAACCTGGCCCTCAACACCAGCAAAACCAAGGAACTGATGGTGGACTTTGGAAGGGGTAGGATGGGGACCCACAGTCCTGTTTATATCAACGGGTCGATGGTTAAAAGGGTCAAGAGCTTCAAATTCCTGGGCGTGCACATCTGTGAAGATCTTTCCTGGTCCGAGAACACAGATGCAATTATTAAGAAAGCTCATCAGCGCCTCTACTTCCTGAGAAGATTACGGAGAGTCGGTCTGTCAAGGAGGACTCTCTCTAACTTCTACAGGTGCACAGTAGAGAGCTTGCTGACCGGTTGCATCGTGGCTTGGTTCGGCAACTTGAGCGCCCTGGAGAGGAAAAGACTACAAAAAGTAGTAAACACTGCCCAGTCCATCATCGGCTCTGACCTTCCTTCCATCGAGGGGATCTATCGCAGTCGCTGCCTCAAAAAGGCTGGCAGCATCATCAAGGACCCACACCACCCTGGCCACACACTCATCTCCCCGCTACCTTCAGGTGGAAGGTACAGGAGCCTGAAGACTGCAACGACCAGGTTCAGGAATAGCTGCTTCCCCACAGCCATCAGGCTATTAAACTTGGCTTGGACAAAACTCTGAACATTAATATCCCTTTATCTGTTATTTGCACTTTGTCAGTTTATTTATTCATGTGTGTATTTACGTATATAATGGTGTATGGACACACTGATCTGTTTTGTAGTCAATGCCTACTATGTTCTGTTGTGCTGAAGCAAAGCAAGAATTTCATTGTCCTGTCAGGGACACGTGACTATAAACTCTTTTGACTTTGACTTTGTAGCCAGGACACCCATCTTACCACCCAGCAGTATGAATATTGATAGACAATAGAAAATAGATGCTGTGATCATGGCTGATCATCCCCAATCAGTACCCCGTTCCTAACTTCTCCCCATATCCCCTGACTCCGCTATCTTTAAGAGCCCTATCTAGCTATCTCTTGAAAGCATCCGGAGAACCGGCCTCCACCGCCCTCTGAGGCAGAGAATTCCACAGACTCACCACTCCCTGTGAGAAAAAGTGTTTCCGTTCTAAATGGCTTACTCCTTATTCTTAAACTGTGTGTGGCCCCTGGTTCTGGACTCCCCCAACATTGGGAATATGTTTCCTGCCTCTCGCATGTCCAAACCCTTAACAATCTTATATGTTTCAATAAGATCCCCTCTTATCCTTCCTAATTCCAGAGTATACAAGCCCAGCCGCTCCATTCTACCAACATATGACAGTCCCTCCATCCCGGGAATTAACCTGGTGAACCTACGCTGCACTCCCTCAATAGCAAGAATGTCCTTCTTCAAATTTGGAGACCAAAACTGCACACAATACTCCAGGTGTGGTCTCACGAGGGCCCTGTACAACTGCAGAAGGACCTCTTTGCTCCTATACTCAACTCCTCTTGTTATAACCAGATAACAATTACACCACGGAAACAGGCCATCTCGGCCCTTCTAGTCCGTGCCGAACACTTACTCTCGCCTAGTCCCATCTACCTGCACTCACACCATAACCCTCCATTCCCTTCCCGTCCATATACCTATCCAATTTATTTTTAAATGATAAAATCGAACCTGCCTCCACCACTTCCACTGGAAGCTCATTCCACACAGCTACCACTCTCTGAGTAAAGAGGTTCCCCCTCATGTTACCCCTAAACTTTTATCCATGTACCTGTCAAACTGTTTCATAAACATTGGGATAGTCCCAGCCTCAACTACCTCCTGTGGCAGCTTGTTCCATACACCCACCACCCTTTGTGTGAAAACATTACCCCTCGGATACCTATTAAATCTTTTCCCCTTCACCTTAAACCTATGTCCTCTGGTCCTCGATTCCCCAACTCTGGGCAAGAGACTCTGTGCATCTACCTGATCTATTCCTCTCATGATTTTATACACATCTACAAGATCACCCCTCATCCTAGACAATAAGTGCAAGAGTAGGCCATTCGGCCCTTCGAGCCAGCACCGCCATTCAATGTGATCACGGCTGATCATCCCCAATCAGTTCCCCATTCCTGCCTTCTCCCCGTATCCCCTGACTCCGCTATCTTTAAGAGCCCTATCTAGCTCTCTCTTGAAAGCATCCAGAGAACCGGCCTCCACCGCCCTCTGAGGCAGAGAAGCTGGTGCTACTTGGGTGATGAACAATGGTGAGTGAATTGTAGAGTCAGGTCTAGAGGCTCCAGCACCCTCGACTCTGTCCAGGGACCCCGGCATTTCCTTTCAGGTTAGGCAGGAGAGGTTCACTTGCACCTCCTCCAACCTCATCTGTGGAATTCTCTGCCACAGAAGGTGGTTGAGGCCAGTTCATTGGCTATATTTAAGAGTGAGTTAGATGAGGCCCTTGTTGCTAAAGGGATCAGGGGGTATGGAGAGAAGGCAGGTACGGGATACTGAGTTAGATGATCAGCCATGATCATATTGAATGGCGGTGCAGGCTCGAAGGGCTGAATGGCCTACTCCTGCACCTATTGTCTATGTTTATGTATGTGTTGTTAGGTCTGTGTACCACTGTTTGTAGCACGTTAATACCTGCACTGATGTACAGCACTTTGGTCAAGGAGAGTTGCTTTTAAATATGCTACACAAATAAAATGTATTATTATTGTTAAACCATCCAAGCAGGTCAATACTTTGGTCACCAGTCCCCCTCGAAGGGCCGAATGGCCTACTCCTGCACCTATTGTCTATGTTTCTATGAGCTTTTTTTTTGGGGTCATTTACGGTGGTTTACAGAGTACAATGGCGACATATTGTGTGGTGCTGCTGCCAGTGAGAATGGCCACCGTTCTGTTTCGAGAGACACGCAACAATAAACCAGTCGTGACTCACCGCTTCATCGTTCATGAACGTGTCGTGTTCCTCCTCTGGAGCGGGTGTGGGGGCCGGCTCCAGTCCCTGGTAGTATTCATCGTAGTAATTCTGCAAACGGAGCACAGGCTGAGGTAAACCACGACACACGCGCTCACGCACCGTGTAGTTTAGCACCGGGTGGTTCCTGTAATGGCCGCCTCGCCAGCAGTCTGTCTCGTCCCTTCTCCGTTTTTATTATTTTAAGTAAGTCTTGAATGTTTGTTTTAATGTTTCTTGGTATGTTTTATGTGGGGGGGGGGGGGTTGATCAGGGGAAACTGTTTTCAGTCACTTACCTCGATGGAGATGCGATATTTCTCCTGAGGCCTACAACATGGAGATGTGCGGCCTTTCCTGGAGACCGGCCCAGAGCTTCATGTCACGGACTTACCAGCTCCCTCCTCCCTCCGGCGAAAGTTCAGCAACATCGCCTCTTGCTGCTCATCCCTCTTGTGATTCCTCCTGCTCCCCGACTCGACAGTTTCCTTGATCTCCATTCCCTTTGTCCTATTTTCACACCTTGCACTTCCACGTCTCTGTCTCCGCATTATATCCTTGTTTTTTTTTGTATTTCTAGTCCTCTCGTTTGTCAATTTCCACAGTGTTTCTCTGGTTAGGGATTGAAACCAATTCTGCCCGTGTAACACTACTACACGTCCCCTAATCCATTGGACAGCCCCGTCCCCAGAATCGACACCTGGCAGAGAAACAAAGGGATGGGGGAAGTGGGGGGACAAGCAAGGGGGGGGGGGGGGGGGGGGAAGAGGTGTGCAAACAGGCACCCTACTGCCAACATAATCAAGGATACCGATTGTAGATGATCAGCCGTGATCACAATGAATGGCGGTGCTGGCTTGAAGGGCTGAATGGCCTCCTCCTGCACCTATTGTCTATCTATATTACTAAAAGTCTGATCTTGACCACTTCCTGTTGTCCTGTATGTTGATTTTAGAAAAAAACGCTGCCACTTACGGCTGTGATTTTTGGCCATCTTACTCAGTCCCCCTCCGCTGCGCAGGGCAAGATGACTTTTCCAATCGATGACAAATAAAAGAGTTATTAGTGTTTAAAAAATGTTGAGATTCTCTCTCCTGAAGGCCACGCCCCTTCCGGAGGGACTATAAAACCCGGAAGTGTCGAGTGCCTCAGTCAGTATCTGCAAGATGGGGGAGCAAGAGGGTCACGTCTCTCAGTCTGAGCTGTGAATAACACTGAACACATGTCTACTAAACTGCGTGGTTGTACTGACCTGTTAGTGCCCTTAATGTGGTTTGAAAATAAAGTTTGGAAGTGCTAATGCTGTGTTGCCTTTAGTCTGGAAAAGCGAAAGCTGTTGCCGAATTAAAGTCGCCGTGCCTAATTAAAATCGCCGTGCCTAATTAAAGTCGCCTTGCCTAATTAAAGTTGCCTTGCCTAATTAAAGTCACTGTGCCTAATTAAAATCGCCTTGCCTAATTAAAGTTGCCGTGCCTAATTAAAGTTGCCTTGCCTAATTAAAGTCGCCGTGCCTAATTAAAATTGCCTTGCCTAATTAAAGTCGCCTTGCCTAATTAAAGTCGCCTTGCCTAATTAAAGTCGCCTTGCCTAATTAAAGTTGCCGTGCCTAATTAAAGCCGCCTTGTGGCTAAAGGGATCAGGGGGTATGGAGAGAAGGCAGGTACAGGATACCGAGTTGGATGATCAGCCATGATCATATTCAATGGCGGTGCAGGCTCGAAGGGCCGAATGGCCTACTCCTGCACCTATTTTCTATGTTTCTATGTCCAGGTGGGACTTGTGTAGCTGGGGACTAGTGTTGGCCAAGTTGGGCCTGTGTGGGCAAGTTGGGCCTGTGTGGGCCAAGTTGGGCCTGTGTGGGCCAAGTTGGGCCTGTGTGGGCCAAGTTGGGCCTGTGTGGGCCAAGTTGGGCCTGTGTGGGCCAAGTTGGGCCTGTGTGGGCCAAGTTGGGCCTGTGTGGGCAAGTTGGGCCTGTGTGGGCAAGTTGGGCCTGTGTGGGCAAGTTGGGCCTGTGTGGGCAAGTTGGGCCTGTGTGGGCAAGTTGGGCCTGTGTGGGCAAGTTGGGCCTGTATGGGCAAGTTGGGCCTGTGTGGGCAAGTTGGGCCTGTGTGGGCAAGTTGGGCCTGTTGGGTATCACTCCACCACCCGTCTCCTTTGCTGAGCGGCCAGACGCGGGCACTGACCTGGTAGTATTTGCTCTGCTCGCCCTCCTGCCCGTGGTAGTCCGGGTACTGGCCGCCGAGCTCGGGCGCGGAGTTGGCGGCAAGGCCGGTGTCGCCCAGGGACGAGACGCTCCTGTTGAACTCCAGCGGGGCGTCGGCTGGGTTGAGGACGTCGCTAGGGTCGGCCGGGTCGGGGCAGGGCGGGGGGCTCTGGTCGGCCCGCGCGCACGGGTACACCTCAGTCCTGGCGGCGGCCACGGAGGGCGGCGGCGGCTGCTCCCGGTCGGAAAGCGAGAAGAAGCTGAGTTCCCCTCCCTCCGCTTCCTCCTCCTCGTCCTCGTCCTCCTCCTCCTCGTCACTCGCCTTCTCGTTCATGATGTGTCGCGCCAGCTGTTTGGCGGCGTTCTTCGACGCCGCCTTGATGGCGGAGGGCGAGGGGGTGGTGGTGGTGGTGACGGTGGCGCGGCCGGGGGGCCGCTCGGCCCGTCGCCTTGGGCGGCCTGGTGAAGGCGTGGGGCAGCAGGGTGCGGTTTGTCTCCTTCAGGGTCAGGTTGCGAGGCTGCGGGAGGAGGGCGGACAGGCCCATCCCTGCTGCGGACGCCTGGAGTGGAGACAAGAGGGCAAACACAGTGAGACGGGCACCCCACACATGTCAAAGTCAAAGTCAAAAGAGTTCATTGTCATGTGTCTATTTTCTATTGTCTATCAATATTCATACTGCTGGGTAGTAAGATGGGTGTCCTGGCTACAAAGTCAAAGTCAAAAGAGTTTATTGTCGTGTGTCCCTGACAGGACAATGAAATTCTTGCTTTGCTTCAGCACAACAGAACATAGTAGGCATTGACTACAAAACAGATCAGTGTGTCCATATACCATTATATACGTAAATGCACACATGAATGAATAAATTGATAAAGTGCAAATAACAGATAAAGGGCTATTAATGTTCAGAGTTTTGTCCGAGCCAGGTTTAATACCCTGATGGCCGTGGGGAAGTAGCTATTCCTGAACCTGGTCGTTGCGGTCCTCAGGCTCCTGTACCTTCTACCTGAAGGTAGCAGGGAGATGAGCGTGTGGCCAGGATGGTGTGGGTCCTTGATGATGCTGCCAGCCTTTTTGAGGCAGCGACTGCGATAGATCCCCTCGATGGAAGGGAGGTCAGAGCCGATGATGGACTGGGCAGTGTTTACTACTTTTTGTAGTCCTTTCCCCTCCAGGGCGCTCAAGTTGCCGAACCAAGCCACGATGCAACCGGTCAGCAAGCTCTCTACTGTGCACCTGTAGAAGTTAGAGAGAGTCCTCCTTGACAGACCGACTCTCCGTAATCTTCTCGGGAAGTAGAGGCGCTGATGAGCTGTACACGTGGCACAGTCCTGGCCCCAGCGCATTGATGCAAGCAAAATTAAAGATCACCAACCCCTGTGCAGCCCAAAGGAGGAAGATTGACTGAACATTATTGCCATCCATCAGTGTGACGAATGTTGGTTCCATAGTATTTTATATTATGCCTACACCTCCTTGTAACATGTTTAAGAAGGAACTGCAGACGCTGGAAAATCGAAGGTAGGCAAAAAATGCTGGAGGAACTCAGCGGGTGAGGCAGCATCGATGGAGCGAAGGAAATAGGCGACGTTTCTGGATGAGACCCTTCTTCATTCATTCATCTCGGTCCAAAAAGACCTCCCCCTTATCCTTAAACTGTGACCCCTTGTTCAGGACTTCCCCAACATCGGGAACAATCTTCCTGCATCTAGCCTGACCAACCCCTGAAGAATTTTGCAAGTTTCTATAAGATCCCCCCTCAATCTTCTAAAATCTAGCGAGTACAAGCCGAGTCTATCCAGTCTTTCTTCATATGAAAGTCCTGACATCCCTGAAATCAGTCTGGTGAACTTTCTCTGTACTCCCTCTATGGCAATAATGTCTTTCCTCAGATTTGGAGACCAAAATTGTACGCAATACTCCAGGTGTGATCTCACCAAGACCCTGTACAACTGCAGTAGAACCTCCCTGTTCCTATACTCAAATCCTTTTGCTATGAATGCTAACTTACCATTCGCTTTCTTCACTGCCTGCTGCACCTGCATGCCTACTTTCAATGGCTGGTGTACCATGACACCCAGGTCTCGTTGCATCTCCCCTTTTCCTAATCGGCCACCAATCAGTTAATCATACAAGCAACATCCCTGGCGACATGTTGCGGGGTGAAGCCTGTATGGTCATGAGTAGTCGCCCAAAGAGTCGTACCTTGTTCTGGTCGCCGCTGGATTTTCCACACGTTGAACATTTTAGGCGACCAGCAACGACCCTGTGACGGGTGCTGGCAGTCGCCGAAAAAGTTGCGTAAGTGGGACAGGTCCATTACCGAATTTCAAAACCCACGGAGCCCACTATACGCTGTAAATGCATCGATTGTAATCATGTGTTGTCTTTCCACCGACTGGATAGCATGCAACAAAAGCTTGGTACACGTGACAATGAACTAAAGTCAACTGAAACTAAAGTAGGTAAACAAAAATGCTGGAGAAACTCAGCGGGTGCGGCAGCATCTATGGAGGGAAGGAAATAGGCAACGTTTCGGGCCGAAAACCCTTCTTCAGATTGCCCGAAATGTTGCCTTTTTCCTTCGCTCCATAGATGCTGCCGCACCCGCTGAGTTTCTCCAGCATTTTTGTCTACCTTTGATTTTCCAGCATCTGCAGTTCCTTCTGAAACTAAAGTAGACTCTGCAAAACCGTAGTCTGTGCTTTCCCCGCGGAGAGAGCAGGAACAATCCCGTCACCAGGGTGCTGGGTCACACAGTGATCGCAGCAGACTGCTAATCCCTCCGTTAGAGAAAGAGTTTATAGCCCTACACTTGAGATTGAGGAAGCGCCTCTGGATTAGTTTAGAGATACAGCGGGGAAACAGGCCCTTCAGCCCCACCGGGGCTGCACCGACCAGCGATCCCCAAACACTAACACTATCCTACACCCACTAGGGACACATTTTTTTTTCAAGTTCAAGTGAGTTTATTGTCATGTGTCCCTGTTAGGACAATGAAATTCTTGCTTTGCTTCGGCACAACAGAACATAGTAGGCATTGACTACAAAACAGATCAGTGTGTCAAAAAATAGAGAGAGTACAGAGGAGATTTACTAGAATGGTGCCTGGGTTCCAGCAACTAAGTTACAGAGAAAGGTTGAACAAGTTAGGTCTTTATTCTTTGGAGCGCAGAAGGTTAAGGGGAGACTTGATTGAGGTCTTTAAAATGATGAAAGGGATAGACAGAGTTGACGTGGATAAGCTTTTCCCATTGAGGGTAGGGAAGATTCAAACCAGAGGGCATGACATGAGAATTAAGGGATAGAAGTTTAGGGGTAACATGAGGGGGAACTTCTTTACTCGGAGAGTGGTGGCTGTGTGGAATGAGCTTCCAGCAGAAGTGGTGGAGGCAGGATCGATTTTAACATTTAAAAGTAAAGTGGATAGGTATATGGACGGGAAGGGAATGGAGGGGTATGGTCTGAGTGCAGGTAGATGGGACTAGGGGAAAATAAATGTTCGGCATGGACTGGAAGGGCAGAGAAGGCCTGTTTCCGTGCTGTAATTGTTATATGGTTATATGGTTATATACCATTATATAAATACATACAGACATGAATAAATAAATTGATAAAGTGCAAATAACAGATAATAGATATTTAATGATCATAGTTTTGTCTGAGCCAGGTTTAATAGCCTGATGGCTGTGGGGAAGTAGCTATTCCTGAACCTGGTCGTTGCAGTCTTCAGGCTCCTGTACCTTCTACCTGAAGGTAGCAGGGAGATGAGTGTGTGGCCAGGATGGTGTGGGTCCTTGATGATGCTGCCAGCCTTTTCGAGGCAGCATTTCACATTTACCGAGCCAATTTACCTACAAACCTGCACGTCTTTGGAGTGTGGGAGGAAACCGAAGATCTTGGAGGAAACCCACACAGGTCACGGGGAGAATGTGCAAACTCCGTACAGACAGTACCCGTAGTCGGGATCGAACCCGGGTCTCTGCCGCTGTGAGGCAGTGACTCTACCCGCTGCGCCACCGTGGCTGCCCAATTTAATATTTAATAATTGAATATTTCATATATTACATATTTGTATGGTAACTCAAATATCACTGCGCCAATAAATGGAACTTGAGTTTGAACGTGCAAACTCCGCACAGACAGCACCCGAAGTCTGGGGCGGACCCGCGTCTCTGGCGCCGTGAGGCAGCAGCTCTACCCACCACGACACTGCGCTGCCCCTGTTCTGATGGACGGACACAGGAGTTCAGATCACTTAAAGCCCTGTCCCATGGTACAAGTTCATTCCAAGAGCTCGCCCCGAGTTTGCCCCGATTCGAACTCGGAGATTTACGGTAATGGCCGCTCGTCGGTACTCGGGGCTCTCGTGGACATTTTTTCAACGTGTTGAAAATTCTTCACGAGTCTTCCCGTGCTTACCTGCCGTTAGCGAGTCTTCCCAAGTACCCGCCGTTAGCGGTACAAGCCGCTAAGTGGCGCCCCCGAGCTCCGATGTACCCGCTACGTTCATTCCCCGCGCTTACCACGAGTTTTATTTTTTTTAAACTGGGGAGAGCTCTTGGAACTAACTCATACCGTGGGACCGGGGTATAAAAATCCCACAGGAGGGCTGATGCAATTGGAGATTGGAAACACAGCCCCCCCCCCCCCCACCTGCTCCTTCCTCCCCAGCCCCTTGCTCACCCCCTCCTCGGTGACATCACACTGCACACAACACTCACCGGACTCGACTTCTTCTGAAACGGCCCCTCATCGTCAGAATCGGACTGTAAGGTGAAGAGAGAGAGGAGCGTTAAAGACGAGACACTCGATGGTAATGCCCGGATCAGAAGCACGGGGGGGGGGGGGACGACAACAGGTAAAAAAACGACAGGTAACGTACAGCATAGAGAGAGATGGGGGGGGGGGGGGGGTTCCACGCTGGCATCCTGGCTTCTCCGTTCACCTGGCCACTCTACCCCGGCTCCCAACCCCCCCCGCCCCCAGGCCCTCCCCACCCCCCCAACACTCCCGCCCCCCCCCCCCACCTCCCCCGTGCTAACCCAGCTTGCCCTCTCCCTATCTGAAGATAGGACACAAAATGCTGGAGTAACTCAGCAGGCGACGTTTCGCATCGAGACCCTTCTTCAAACCCGCGAATGTCACCCACCCCTTCTCTCCAGAGATGCTGCCTGACCTGCCGAGTTACTCCAGCATTTTGTGTCTTATCTCTCGGTTTCAACCAGCATCTGCAGTTTCTTCCTACTAATCTCCCCATCTGAGATGCGTATCTAAGGTGTATCTAGGTGCTGATCCATGGGTGGTGCGTAATGAAGTGTATACAAAATGTATTTCACCCAGCCTCAGTATATGTCTGAGAAAAGAAGTGTGTGTGTGTGTGTGTGTGTGTGTGTGTGTGTGTGTGTGTGTGTGTGTGTGTGTGCGCGCGCGCGCGTGCACGTGTGTGGGCAGTTACAAACAGAGAGAATTGTTGCAGGAGTAGGCCATTCGGCCCTTCGAGCCAGCACTGGCATCCAATACTATCATGGCTGATCATCCAAAATCAGTACCCCATTCCTGCTTTCTCCCTTGATTCCATTTGCCCTAAGAGCTAAATCTAACTCTCTCTTGAAAACATCCAGTGAATTGGCCTCCACTGCCTTCTGTGGCAGAGAATTCCACAGACTCACAACTCTCTGGGTGAAAAGGTTTTCCTCATCTCAGTCTTAAATGCCCACAGTCTTAAAACTGTGAACCCTGGTACTGGACTCCCCACAACGTTGGGAACGTTTTTCCTGCATCTAGCCTGTCCAATCCTTTAAGAATATTATACGTTTCTATAAGATCCCCTCTCATCCTTCAAAATTCCAGTGAATACAAGCCCAGTCGCCCCATTCTTTCTTCATATGTCAGTCCCGCCATCCCGGGAATTACCCTGTGAACCTACGCTGCACTCCCTCAATAGCAAGAATGTCCTTCCTCAAATTAGGAGACCAAAACTGCACACAATACTCCAGGAGCAGTCTCACCAAGGCACTGTACAACTGCAGTCAGACCTCCTTGCACCTAAACTCAAATCCTCTCGCTATGAATATGGTTTACACGATCTCTGCGTGGGTTTCTTCCGGGTGCTCCGGTTTCCTCCCACGTCCCAAAGACGTGCCCGTGCGGGTTTGTGGGTCGATCGGCCCCCTCTGTAAATTGCCCCCTGGTGTGTACGGGGTGGATGCGAGAGTAGGGATAACGTGGAACTAGTGTGTGGACATTGACGGTCAGCGCGGACTCAGTGGGCCGAAGGGCCTGTTTCCGTGCTGGATGCCTCAATGCCACCCCTTGCATTCTTGAACCCCAGCAAGAACCTGGCCGCCACAGGGCATGGAGTGAGTGTATCAGATGAGAACATGTACTGGATGAGGTACAGCAATGCGCCACACAGCATCAAAACTGCCCCCTCCATCGACTCCTTTAAGTCGAGACTAAAAACTCGTCTCTACTCCCAAGCCTTTCTTGACGTCCTCTGAGCGAGGGCTCTGTGTGTGTAGTGATGTTTGTATTTGATCTCTGAACCACTGTTGTTGGTTATACTATTCTTACACCAATGTGAAGCACTTTGGCCAACGAGAGTTGTTTTTTAAATGTGCTATAGAAATAAAAGTGACTTGACAAGTGACTATTTATCTCAAGCATCGTCACTGGCTTCATCACTTCCGGGTCCCTGCCCCCCCCCCCCCCCCCCCCCCCCGAGCCTCCAACCTCATCGTTCCCCACCCCCGCACGGCCCGACTGTACCTACTCCCCAAAATCCCCAAACTCGACTGTCCTGGCAGACCCATTGTCCCTGCGTTGTTCGTGTCCCACCAAACTTATTTCCACATCCCTCGACTCCATCGTCTCCCCCCTGTTCAAATCCCTCCCCTACCCAAGACTCCTCACACACTCTTCGTCTCCTCCATGACTTCCGTTTTCCTAGCCCCCATTCATAGAAACATAGACAACAGGTGCAGGAGTACGCCATTCGGCCCTTCGAGCCAGCACCGCCATTCAATATGATCATGGCTGATCATCCAACTCAGTATCCCGTACCTGCCTTCTCTCCATACCCCCTGATCCCTTTAGCCACAAGGGCCACATCTAACTCCCTCTTAAATATAGCCAATGAACTGGCCTCAACTACCTTCTGTGGCAGAGAATTCCACAGATTCACCACTCTCTGTGTGAAAAGAAAAATGTTTTTCTCATCTCGGTCCTAAAAGACTTCCCCCTTATCCTTAAACTGTGACCCCTCGTTCTGGACTTCCCCAACATCGGGAACAATCTTCCTGCATCTAGCCTGTCCAACCCCTTAAGTCTGAAGAAGGGTTTCGGCCCGAAAACGTTGCCTATTTCCTTCGCTCCATAGATGCTGCTGCACCCGCTGAGTTTCCCCAGCACTTTTGTCTACACCTTAAGAATTTTGTAAGTTTCTCTAAGATCCCCCCTCAATCTTCTAAATTCTAGCGAGTACAAGCCGAGTCTATCCAGTCTTTCTTCATATGAAAGTCCTGCCATCCCAGGAATCAGTCTATTGAACCTTCTCTGTACTCCCTCTAGGGCAAGAATGTCTTTCCTCAGATTAGGAGACCAAAACTGTACGCAATACTCCAGGTGTGGTCTCACTAAGGCCCTGTATCTTCATTCCCTCATCTTCACCACAATCTGTCATGGAGTGATCTGTGAATTCGCTTTCGGGGAACTGTGTATCTACACTTCTAGCCCCCCCCCGCCCCATTCTACAACACTCCCAATCTACCTGTGATGCCACAAACTTCATAGACATTTACGGTACTCTAAATGTCACGTCAGCGACATCTTATATAACTGCACTCAACTCCTACAGTCCATGTGTGTTGGAAGGAACTGCGGATGATGGTTTAAACCAAAGGCAGACACAAAAAAGCTGGAGTAACTCAGTGGGTCTGACATGCTGTCTGGAGCGAAGGAATAACAAGAGGATTTCAGTAGAGGAGTAAAGGGGTTCTTCTTCAGTTGTACAGGGCTCTGGTGAAACCACATCTGGAGTATTGTGTACAGTTTTGGTCTCCTAATTTGAGGAAGGACATCCTTGTGATTGAGGCAGTACAGTGTAGGTTCACCAGATTGATCCCTGGGATGGCAGGACTGTCATATGAGGAAAGATTGAAAAGACTAGGCTTGTATTCACTGGAGTTTAGAAGGATGAGGGGGGATCTTATAGAAACATATACAATTATAAAAGGACTGGACAAGCGAGATGCAGGAAAAATGTTCCCAATGTTGGGCCAGTCCAGAACCAGGGGTCACACACAGTCTTAGAATAAAGGGGAGGTCATTTAAGACTGAGCTGAGAAAAATCTTTTCCACCCAGAGAGTTGTGGATTTGTGGAATTCCCTGCCACAGAGGGCAGTGGAGGCCAAGTCACAGGATGGATTTAAGAGAGAGTTAGATAGAGCTCTAGGGGCTAGTGGAGTCAAGGGATATGGGGAGAAGGCAGGCACGGGTTATTGATTGGGGACGATCAGCCGTGATCACAATGAATGGCAGTGCTGGCTCAAAGGGACGAATGGCCTCCTCCTGCCCCTATTTTCTATGTTTCTATGAATAGGTGACGTTTTGGGTTGAGACCCTTCTTCGGACTCGACTCGATCCAAGGTGATACCCATTCCTTTTCTTCACAGATGCTGCCTGACATGATGAGTTATTCCAGCTGATTATGTCGATCTTTGCTGCCGCCGCCCCCCCCCTTTAAGTAAGTAAGTTTATTGGCCAAGTGTTCACATACAAGGAATTTGCTTTGGTGCTCCGCCCGCAGGTAACAACATGACATACAGTGACAGTTACTACTTGACATTCTCCTCCCTCCCTTCCAGCCCATCCCTTGGCCCCCAACCCCCCCCCCCCACCCCGGTCCTCACTATTCCACCCTCCCTCCCCTCGCCCCATCCCCTCCCTCCAACCCCCCCCATCCACTCACTGCTGCCACCTTGCCCCCAAACCACTTTCTCCCTCCCCCTCAACTCCCTCCGCCCCCTCACTCACCCTCACCCCCTCCCTCCCCCTCAACTCCCTCCGCCCCCTCACTCACCCTCACCCCCTCCCTCCTCCCCCTCAACTCCCTCCACCTCTCACTCACCCTCACCCCCTCCCGCCTCCCCCTCAACTCCCTCCGCCCCCTCACCCCCCTCCCTCCCCCCCTCAACTCCCTCCCTCACCCTCAACTCCCTCCGCCCCCTCACTCACCCTCACCCCCTCCCTCCTCCCCCTCAACTCCCTCCCTCACCCTCTCACTCACCCTCACCCTCTCCCTCACCCCCTCCCTCCTCCCCCTCAACTCCCTCCCTCACCCTCTCACTCACCCTCACCCTCTCCCTCACCCCCTCCCTCCTCCCCCTCAACTCCCTCCCTCACCCTCTCACTCACCCTCACCCTCTCCCTCACCCCCTCCCTCCTCCCCCTCAACTCCCTCCCTCACCCTCTCACTCACCCTCACCCTCTCCCTCACCCCCTCCCTCCTCCCCCTCAACTCCCTCCCTCACCCTCTCACTCACCCTCACCCTCTCCCTCACCCCCTCCCTCCTCCCCCTCAACTCCCTCCCTCACCCTCTCACTCACCCTCACCCTCTCCCTCACCCCCTCCCTCCCCCCCCTCCCTCACCCTCTCACTCACCCCCTCCCTCCTCCCCCTCAACTCCCTCCCTCACCCTCTCACTCCCCCTCAACTCCCTCCCTCACCCTCTCACTCACCCTCTCACTCACCCTCACCCCCTCCCTCCTCCCCTCAACTCCCTCCCTCACCCTCTCACTCACCACCCCCTCATCTCCTCCCCCTCTCACTTACTCACCCTCAACACCCTCTCCCTCACGCCCCTTGCCCCCCACTCGGTCCAAACCCCTCCTTTGCCCCCACCCTCCCTCACTCCCTCACTGCCCCCTCCTCCACTCACCCCCACTGCCCCCCCCCCGCCCCCGCCCCCCGCTCACCGCCTCCCCCAGCTCGGGGGCGTGTATGTGGATGTGGACGCGGGCGGCCTGGCGCCGCTTGTTGCCGCGGGGAGCGCGGGCGCGGGTGATTGTCGGGCCCGGGGTTGCGGCCTGGAGCTGGTGGAGCGGGGCCTGGGCCTGTAGTTGGGCCTGTAGCCGGGCCGGGGCCCGGGGTGCGGGCTGTGCGGGCTGTGCGGGCCCCTCCCCGCCGCTCCCGCTCCCGCTGCTGCTGCCGCTGCTGTCGGTGTCACTGCTGCCGTAAGCCACCAGCGACATGGCGGCGGCCGCTCCCTCCCTCCCTCCCTCACGGCGAGCCCGCCATCACCGGCCCCCCCTCACTGCTCCCCCCCCCACACACACACACGGGCTCTCGCGGCACCGCCCGCCCACACGGGGCATGCTGGGAGTTGTAGTGTAGAGGCATGCTGGGAGTTGTAGTACAAGGGCATGCTGGGAGTTGTAGTGTCGCGGCATGCTGGGAGTTGTAGTGTAGGGGCATGCTGGGAGTTGTAGTGTAGGGCATGCTGGGAGTTGTAGTGTAGGGCATGCTGGGAGTTGTAGTGTAGGGCATGCTGGGAGTTGTAGTGTAGGGCATGCTGGGAGTTGTAGTGTAGCGGCATGCTGGGAGTTGTAGTGTAGGGCATGCTGGGAGTTGTAGTGTAGGGCATGCTGGGAGTTGTAGTGTAGCGGCATGCTGGGAGTTGTAGTGTAGGGGCATGCTGGGAGTTGTAGTGTAGGGGCATGCTGGGAGTTGTGGTGTAGGGGCATGCTGGGAGTTGTAGTGTAGGGGCATGCTGGGAGTTGTAGTGTAGCGGCATGCTGGGTGTTGTAGTGTAGGGGCATGCTGGGAGTTGTAGTGTAGCGGCATGCTGGGAGTTGTAGTGTAGGGGCATGCTGGGAGTTGTAGTGTAGGGGCATGCTGGGAGTTGTAGTGTAGGGGCATGCTGGGAGTTGTAGTGTAGGGGCATGCTGGACGTTGTAGTGTAGGGGCATGCTGGGAGTTGTAGTGTAGGGGCATGCTGGACGTTGTAGTGTAGGGGCATGCTGGGAGTTGTAGTGTAGGGGCATGCTGGGAGTTGTAGTGTAGGGGCATGCTGGGAGTTGTAGTGTAAGGGGCATGCTGGGAGTTGTAGTGTAGGGGCATGCTGGACGTTGTAGTGTAGGGGCATGCTGGGAGTTGTAGTGTAGGGGCATGCTGGGAGTTGTAGTGTAGGGGCATGCTGGGAGTTGTAGTGTAAGGGGCATGCTGGGAGTTGTAGTGTAGGGGCATGCTGGACGTTGTAGTGTAGGGGCATGCTGGGAGTTGTAGTGTAGGGGCATGCTGGGAGTTGTGGTGTAGGGGCATGCTGGGAGTTGTAGTGTAGGGGCATGCTGGGAGTTGTGGTGTAGGGGCATGCTGGGAGTTGTGGTGTAGGGGCATGCTGGGAGTTGTAGTGTAGGGGCATGCTGGGAGTTGTGGTGTAGGGGCATGCTGGGAGTTGTAGTGTAGGGGCATGCTGGGAGTTGTGGTGTAGGGGCATGCTGGGAGTTGTAGTGTAGGGGCATGCTGGGAGTTGTAGTGTAGAGGCATGCTGGGAGTTGTAGTGTAGGGGCATGCTGGGAGTTGTAGTGTAAGGGGCATGCTGGGAGTTGTAGTAACGGGGGAATGCTGGGAGTTGTAGTGTAAGGGGCATGCTGGGAGTTGTAGTGTAGGGGCATGCTGGGAGTTGTAGTACAGGGGCATGCTGGGAGTTGTAGTGTAGGGCATGCTGGGAGTTGTAGTGTAGGGGCATGCTGGGAGTTGTAGTACAGGGGCATGCTGGGAGTTGTAGTGTAGGGGCATGCTGGGAGTTGTAGTCTACGGCATGCTGGGAGTTGTAGTGTAAGGGGCATGCTGGACGTTGTAGTGCAGGGGCATGCTGGGAGTTGTAGTCTACGGCATGCTGGGAGTTGTAGTGTAAGGGGCATGCTGGGAGTTGTAGTCTACGGCATGCTGGGAGTTGTAGTGTAGGGCATGCTGGGAGTTGTAGTCTGGGGCATGCTGGAGTTGTAGTGTAGGGGCATGCTGGGAGTTGTAGTGTAGGGGCATGCTGGGAGTTGTAGTGTGAGGGGCATGATGGGAGTTGTAATGTAGGGGCATGCTGGGAGTTGTAGTGTAGGGCATGCTGGGAGTTGTCGTGTAAGGGCATGCTGGGAGTTGTAGTGTAAGGGCATGCTGGGAGTTGTAGTGTAAGGGCATGCTGGAAGTTGTAGTCCAAGCAAAGGGCATGCTGGGAGTTGTAGTACAGGGGCATGCTGGGAGGGGTGGAAGATTAGTCAAAGAGTGACACAGTCCCTTCTGGAAACAGGCCCTTCGGCCCAACTCGCCCACACCGGCCAACATGCCCCAGCTACACTAGTCCCACCCGCCCGCGCTTGGCCATATGCCTCCAAACCTGTCCTATCCATGAGGGAACACAATAGGCTGGAGAAACTCAGCGGGTGCGGCAGCATCTAAGGAGCAAAGGAGATAGGCGACGTTTCGGGTCGAAACCCTTCTTCAGACTGTCCTATCTATGAGTCTGAAGAAGGGTCAATAGTCAATAGACAATAGGTGGAGGATTAGGCCTTTTGGCTCTTTGAGCCAGCACCTATCCATGTACCTGTCCAACTTTTACTTAAACGTTGGGATAGTCCCAGCCTCAACTACCTCCTCTGGCAGCTCGTTCCATACACCCACCGCCCATTGTGTGGAAAAGTTACCCCTCATGTTCCCATTAAATCTCCCACCCCCTCTCAACTTAAACCTTTGTCCTCTGGTTCCCAATTGCACTATTCTGTGTGTCTACCCGGGGTGTAAGATTGCAACCTTCACGTGGTCCGCCCTGTTTCGACGAATGCACTTAACGTGCACAAACGGAAGATCAAATAGAACAAGTTGTCCAACAACTTTAGACTGTGCACGTCACACGGAAAAAGAAGAAGCATGCTGGGAGTTGTGGTGTAGGAGGGTTACACAAAAAGCTGGAGAAACTCAGCGGGTGCAGCAGCATCTAAGGAGCAAAGGAGATAGGCGACGTTTCGGGTCGAGACCCTTCTTCTTGTGGTGTAGGAGTATGCTGGGAGTTGTAGTACAAGGGCATGCTGGGAGTTGTAGTGTAGGAGCATGCTGGGAGTTGTAGTATAGAAGTGTTAAAGAAGGAACTGCAGATGCCGGAGAATCGAAGGTTACACAAAAAGCTGGAGAAACTCAGCGGGTGCAGCAGCATCTAAGGAGCGAAGGAGATCTGAAGAAGGGTCTCGACCCGAAACGTCGCCTATCTCCTTCGCTCCTTAGATGCTGCTGCACCCGCTGAGTTTCTCCAGCTTTTTGTGTAACCCCCGTTATAGTATAGAAGCATGCTGGGAGTTGTAGTACAAGGGCATGCTGGGAGTTGTAGTACAAGGGCATGCTGGGAGTTGTAGTATTGAAGCATGCTGGGAGTTGTACAAGGGCATGCTGGGAGTTGTAGTGTAGAAGCGTGTTTTTTTATTATACAAATACTTTTATTCAGAAAATAAAACTATACAGTATTAACACGATCAAAGGCTGCCTCTAGTGACAGTTTACAAACTAACGGTCATCAGATTTAGATATTGCGGAGTTGCAGTGTAAGCATGCTGGGAGTTGTAGTGTAGGAGCATGCTGGGATATGTAGTCCAGGGCAAGGGTATGCTGGGAGTTGTGGTATATAGGGGGTTTCTGGGATGTGTAGTCCTTGCCAGCGGGAATGCTGGGAGTTGGAGTCCTAATAGGTGGGGAATGCTGGGAGTTGTGGTCAGATTTGGGGCATGCTGGGAGTTGTAGTATTATAGGAGGTTTCTGGGATGTGTAATCCTTGCCAGCAGGAATGCTGGGAGTTGTAGTCAGAATGGGGCATGCTGGGAGTTGTAGTATAGCCCTTGTGAGCAGGGATGCTGGGAGTTGTAGTCCAAAGGGGGTGGGGCATGCTGGGAGTTGCAGTCCATCGACTTGGAATACACTGGAAGTTGTAGTCCAAGTAGGGGGGTGGGCTTGTTGGGGGGCATGCCTGGAGTTGTAGTCCATTGTAGCACTGGGCATGTTGTGAGTTGTAGGAGTACAGGAAGGAACTGCAGATGCTGGTTTCAACCGAAGATAGACACAAAATGCCGGAGTAACTGAGCCGGACCGGCAGCATCTCAGGAGAGAAGGAGTGGGTGACGTTTCGGGTCGAGGCCCTTCTTCAGACTGAGTGTCGGGGGGAGAGGGAAAAGAGATATATAGAGGTGATGTGGAGAGATACAGAATAAATGAATGAAAGATATGCAAAAAAGTAACGATGATAAAGGAAACAGGCCATTGTTAGTTGTGGGCTGTTAGGTGTGAACGAGAAGCTGGTGCGACTTGGGTGTGGGGGGGAGGGGGTGGAGAAAGAGAGAATGCCGGGCATGCTCTACTTGAAATCTTCCTCCCCCTCACCTTAAACCTATGTCCTCTGGTCCACAGTTCTCCTACGCTGGCCAAGAGACTCTGTGCTCCTACGCGATCTGTTCCTCTCAACCCCATTCTCCTGCCTTCTCCCCACAACCCCTGACACTCCGTACTAATCAAGAATCTATCTACCGCAGGCTTAAAAATATCCACTGACTTGTGGCCTCCACCGCCATCTGTGGCAAAGAATCCCACAGATTCACCGCCCGCTGGCTAAAGAAATTCCTCCTCATCTCTTTTCTAAAGGAACGTCCTTTTATTCCGAGGCTGTGGCCTCTGGTCCTAGACTCTAGACACTCCCACTAGTGGAAACATCCTCTCCACATCCACGCTATCCAGGCCTTTCACTGTTCAGAGGTGGTGAGGGAGGGGTGGTTGGAGGAGGGAGACACCGCAAGAGAGGGGGGGGGGGGAGAGAGAGGAGAGAGAGAGAATCACAGAGTCACAGAGCATGGAAACAGGCCCTTAGGGAGTTCAGTAATAGTGAAAGAAGATAGACACAAAATGCTGAAGTAACTGAGCGGGACAGGCCGCATCTCTGGAGAAACATAGAAAATAGGTGCAGGAGGAAGCCATTCGGCCCTTCGAGCCAGCACCACCATTCATTGTGATCATGGCTGATCGTCCCCAATCAATAACCCGTGCCTGCCTTC